>UZAN01040954.1:54293-66638 GCA_900618425.1 Echinostoma caproni
TCAGAATATCGTACAATTTCCTGTGTGACATTTGCGGAGCGAATTCTCACACATCTTGATCACGCATTGCGAGCAAAACTGATATGTTGTCCTTTCCCTCCCTCTACACGCTCCCAATTCCGCCAAGTTTTATCTTGTATATATACCGAAATTCACCCATACGAAGAAAGGGTAA
Organism: Echinostoma caproni; assembly: GCA_900618425.1. Taxonomy (NCBI): domain Eukaryota; kingdom Metazoa; phylum Platyhelminthes; class Trematoda; order Plagiorchiida; family Echinostomatidae; genus Echinostoma; species Echinostoma caproni. The sequence goes on from UZAN01040954.1 coordinate 54,469, forward strand.
CAAGTGAACTTTGCCTTAACCTCGAATTATGAAATGTCCTCATCCTTGTAGACATTTTCCTCCGTCGAATATGTTAGCTTTTTAAGTTAAGTGCAAGTTTCAGTACTTGCAAAAGGTATACACAATACACAAAAATATAGAAAAAGTCAAAACAGACAGGTGCTTTGTGTAGGACCAGCCGGAAAGCATGATCTATCAGCGGAGCTTAGTTCATACCAGATCTGGATTAAGACAAGGTTTATCAGTGATATTCAGAGTAAATTTGTCATGTCATACAAATTAGTTGGAACACTGTGTCCCTGTCGAATCTGAATGCGTAGAAAACGTCATGTATCGTGCGTGATACCGTGCACGGATGACTGGTTACCGATGAATCGAACTTTTGCGAATAATGCCCAATTGGTGGGGTAATGTTTTCTCCCTCGAACATGACAAACGCACGCCTCTTTTTCTACCCCGACAGTGTAACAATGCACGGTCGGTTTGTTACCCCCTCCTCTTGGAAAGCGATATGTTTCGTTATACTAATAGAATTTATTATTCCATTCATTTCGAGCCATGTCCCCGACTATCAGATCTGTCTGATTGTCCCCTAGTTTCCGTACCCCGCTCCATGCCGCCGGCGCACCATGGATTCGGTTGTTTGCGGAACAATGTGAATTTGACATCGGTTCGCCTATCTCTCGGTACTTTTATTGGCATTTCACATTTGTCCCCCATGGTTTGCAACGCGCACTCAGTCGGGATAACCGAAGATGCATTTGCATTGCCAGCTTAATGTAAGCTGAAGCGTCAGGGTATGCACACACTACATGTATTGATCGACTAAAAATTAGAGGCATTGTTTGCTTTCACTGATCAGTATGTGTCTTTATCGCCCTATTTGTGATTCGAGTAAACACAGTTGTCAGATGCATGTGTATCAGGTATGGAATCTCACGGGCTTAACTGAACAGCTCGATTCTGTTGAGACTTTGATTTTGTATGCTCAATGCAATGTACGATCCATTTGCAATTCGTATTCAAGTTAGAGAGCTGTTTATTATTCCACAAGAGCAAGTACATTCATCATCGTGGGACGAGTTAACTGCGCCTGTTTCCGATTATGTCTTACCAAGTGTGTACAAATATTTATGCGCAAGTTCTATCAGAACAATGACTGAATGCTTATCATTGTTTGCTGAGGCCGTAAGCTTTCGACTTCACAAACGGACCTTTGTGCCTAGTTTGACCCTTCCATGGTACGGCTATTCCCGTCTTTCCGACTACTGGGCATGTTCTTCTATCTTGCTACTCTGTCCAACACAACCGCTACCGCTAACCTTTAACCCGTGCATTGATTTTGTCTCGTAGAGTGTTTTTGCTGTCTACAGTCTAAAGTCCTGATTCTGATCAAACTTGCACATCGATTTCTGTATATATTTTAGGGGATAATGTGGAACAATTGAACTCGGACTGTCCTTTGACGATATTTTTTCTTGCTCTAATGAAAGGTATAAAGACAATTGGACAGACAAGAGTGATATTCATAAGACAGCGTAAACATGCGGTGTATACTCCAGAAAAGAGGTGAAACCCGGTTAGTCCCATGTTAGCAACCACCGGCCACGTGTATTCACCATGTTTATAACGCATTTGCATATCAGTGCCTGAGGTTTTGAATGCCATGCTTCCAAAGAGGGAGCTTTTCTGGAGAGGTTGGTTCCATACCAACAATATAATGATATAGCACCCATTCTTGTAAAAAGGCACTTAAGATATGATGGGATTAGAGAACATTGGAGGATTGGAGCTGTGACAATGGACTTCATTGTAATAGCGTTAGGAATAAAACACTTAAAAACGAACGGTCAGAGAGGATACACCAATAAATCGAGGAAGGAAATGAGTTTGTCAATGGGAAACGTTGAATCTGAGCGAGCAAGATATGAATCAAAACGAAAGCTCAATTGATAGGTCTGAAGCTCGTGGATTCGGGCAGTGTTTAGGTGTAAGACCATCCAACTACCATATCATCTAGATACAAACAATCAGTAAATTTTCCGGAGAACAAGAAACTAGAAGAAATAACATTTTTAAAAGCTGGAGATTTGGCTGGTAGATCTGAAAAGTGCTTGGACATAACAAAAGAGCATTGCTATCAATATTCTTGTTTCAACCAAATGCGTGGTGTGGGTCCATTTTTTTGGAGGTTCATTTATTCTCCACATTCTGGTTGTAAAGCGGTGGGTGATAGCCCGAAAAGAGCATCCGTTGGTTTGCGGTTCGAAGCCCCCAGGGAAAACAAGAGAAACAATATTGATGAGCCCAGAAAAGAACGAAAAAGGCTGTTTGATACTATTTGTTGACCTTTGGATGCTATTTTGAAACGACAAAATCGGATGAACCCTGAGAAGCCGTCACGTGTTAGAGATAAGAACTATGAGCATACCCTTCTGCTGTGAATAATGTCATGGATATAATTGTGATCTAAACTTTCGAAGGCATGTACGCAAATAGGTAAAAATTACAAAACAGTTCCTAGAAACTTTTTAAAGGCACGAGAAATAGTGTGTGACATTTGGTGGGCTCTTTTTGGGAATTAATCCTTTAATGGTAGTTCTCCTGCAGTCAGAAATTACCTCAGTACATAAACACATGATTAGCAGCATCGGCAAGCTCTTGGGATCGATTGTTTAGGACTTCAGGGTAGACCAACGCGAGACTACAGGCATGTTTGCTGTTACAGCTGCCTGAACCGATGATTCTCGTGTTTGACCAGGAGGATTGGGACGATTCACAATATCTCGTAAGGTTACGTGCTCCTGCGAGCAGGAATGATAAATAAGCGGACAAGAAAATCATTCAGTCTGAAGGTGAGATAAAACGTCACAGAACTAGAAACAATCAGAAATCTGTTCATCTGGTGACGAAATACCATAGGTTTATAGAATAGGCAGGCCAAATCAGTTGTCTAAAAGCTGACAAGTTTTCTTAGTCAATATTACGTTAGATTCTTTCTCGAGAAGAATTTTTTCTGTCTTTATTAAAACCAGGCCTGCAATTTCAGTGAAAAAATGCTTTGCACGCAAACAAATTGCTATCCTTGGCGAATGGAGAAAAAATTGTGGAAAAAAATACTTTTGGAATACCGAGAAAAACGGAGTCAATTCGTTTGGGGGTAATTAACTAGGTTGATATAGATTAAAAAACAGCATAACAGAGACGTAATAAGCCCAATTAAATTTGCCGGAAGCAATACGGAAGCAGTGCTCAAGACACGATAGAAAATCGAGTCAGAACAGATGAAAGAGCAAATGTAGTGTAGGTGAGATGATGATGTTTACCCTAAAGATTTAACCAAAAGCGACTAAGTAAGCAAGGTTTGCATTTTATATAAAACGTATTCACATGATAACTGTAAACGTTTTCGAGAGATTCGATTGGCGAAAGTGTACATCCGACCATCATCATCTCTTTTGTGACAGTTCATTTTGCAATGACCCAAAAAGGTTCAAAAATGCTGAACTGCACAAAGTCTTTGCCTATAACGGAATGTGGTCAACGTTCTTCAGGGGAGACTAGACACACCTCATAACATGTGGGTTAAGCAATCTTTGCGTTTTAGCCTGACCAACCTTCTTTCCCAGGCAACTTGCCATTCAGCTGTTCGATGTTCCGCCCTTAGCGCTCTTCCTCAATCTTTTGAAGTGATTTCACGTGGAATAGGAGAAAGCAGAACACTGTCGTTATCAAAAATAGGGGCAATTATAGGTCGAAGTTTGACCTTAAATGTTTGCTACCTAATACCAAAGTAGAGTTCAAGACGACTGCACTGTGCTCCACAAAAGGGATAATTTCCGGGTATAAAATTCTCAACTGCCAGCTGAAAGCTCAACCCAAATATAGATAATGCTTTGATCTCTTGAATTCATTTTGTGTCAATAGGCTATTTAAGAAATTATACAATGTTAGTTTATCATATTCTGTTGCCCACAAATCATTATCTCGGGATGAAGATGAATTCTCAAATGCGCACTTGTGTCAACTCGGTGGCAGATGGTGTGTAAACAGTGGCGTGGTTCTAGAGGAACTGTGCCCAGTGATCCATCTAATAATAATTATGTTTTTATGCCTGTCCAGGAGTAACCATTTGAAATATTTCGGGCAAAATCCAATATCCTCAAAAAGTGGTGCTTGAGTTACGGCATGTGGAATGTAATTCAGAATTTGATAATTGTACACCATCTGCTTTTAGTAATTGAACGACTGACCAAGAGTAGTAATTAACAAACACAACTCATAAGGTTAAAACTGAATCAACTTTTAAGTGTCTACTTCTTAACCCCTTAACTAGTCAAATGATTAGGATCGGACACCATAGTAAATACCCAGGTGATCAGTATGTATCATTTCCTCTCGAGTGTATTATCCTCGAAGCAGTTCAAAGAGTATGAATGAGTAATATGCACAGTTAGACGATAATATTTGACAGAGACACAAAACTTACGTACTGCTGATGAGTCCTAAGCAGAACGAAACGGTTGACCCGCACTATTTATAAGTCATCACAAAGATTTTTATCGTATTGAAAAATTGATTAAGCTATAGCTGACGAACACTTACTTTCTAGCTTCTCCACTTCGGCCCTGTGAGTTTGTTATTATGAAGTGATACCGTTTGATCCATACGCGAAAAATACTACATCTGAGCTATGGTTTACGGTCTTCACCATCATGCGAATCAATGAAATTTACTTATTTATTTATCTCTATTCTCGGTGAAGTCTGTCAAGACTGTTGGTTCCGCTTCTCTACCAGTGGCTGACATTTCATCGAGCTGCAGTATCTTTGAAGCACGGGGAAATCTGAGATATGGTTTAAAGCCAAAAATACAACGAAAAATTGCTGCTTTAAGGTTAATGCAACTGAAAAGACGATGTGATATTTTGATTGTTTCTCTTTACTTATGTGAAATGCGGCTATTGAGTACATGAAATCATTACGTTATTTTGTCCACTGGTTATAAGTTCACTAGCAGACTAGGGAAATTTACACACAGTTTTCATCAGTTTGACTCTAGACGATGCTCTTCTCAAAGTTAGCGGCAGATTTTATCCTGTTGACCAAGCCCCTTAGTTCGAATTTATTTGTATCTACTGAACACTAATAAGATAAAAAATATAACATTTCGTACTTCCTATGATAGTTCGTAAATACATAGTCGTCTAAACACTCTTCAAGGAGGGACCGCAGTTAAGTCTGGTCACCTTGGGAGATAAAGAAATGCACGAGGGAGGCAGAATCTAAACGCAGGACTTCGTGGCACCGTTTTGGTGGACGCAATTGCTTGACAAAAATGGACGTCAATTTTTCTCAGCACTATACGATACACGTTTCCTACAACAAAAACAACGACAACAACAACAACAGAAAGACAATAATTATAATAATACTAATATAATATACTAATATATACTATACTATATATACTATACCATACTATACTATATAATATACTAATATATATACCACTAATATTAATAACAAAACAATAGCAGTTCAACGTTTGGTGCCACTAAAATCGAAAGTGGGTACAAGTCAGTCAGCTTAAATTTCATATGCTCAGTCAAAAAACCTGAAAAATGTTAACGGTATTGCATAGAAGAGAAAGAGGGTGCTTCCCGCTAATTGCTCCTGTTATGACTTTGTAAAATTTGTGCAGACACGTTAAGGATTGAACCCATATACATACTGAATTGTAGGAATTGTCCATAACATACTTAATTACTGATCATCAATGGTAGAATTCATGGTTTGGTATCTTCACAGGTCGCAACAGTGGAACAGATATGAAATCTAAACGAAAAAAGTTTCACCTTGTGTCTTTTATAAGTATACAGGACAAATTATTTCAGCTCACTCTGGCTGTCCGCACCTCCATGACCCTTCATGATCGAGGGTCATGATAAGACGCTCTACAGTGGGCGACAGAGGGAACTGAACAACTGTTCTAATGTGAAACCGATCAGTGGTGAGCGGTTTCAATTTCTGCGCAGCGTGGTTAGAACGCTGACCAACCATGGTCTGCTTTATTACTCGATATGGATCGTGAAAGCGATTGGTAATGAGAGATTTGGGTGAATGAAACCATTATTACTCAGCAATTCCCGTCTCGCAAGACATCTCGGAATTTCAGTTTATGTAGATTTATTGAAGTTCAGTGCAACCTATAATAATAACGGGAAGATAGGAAATCCTATTATGGATTTATTTAAATCAGGCAGTTTCTGCAAGAGAAATATTTGTTGCGACTTCGATAAAATTTCGGACAAGTGTATCATCGATATAGACAGAAATAGGGGCTCGGTTCAACTAGAAAAGTTCCCGGACAAACCCAACAAGATAGGTATCGGCAGGATAATCCCACTTCGCGAACTTCTGCAAGCCCACTGCTGATGCCACACTGCGTTCACTGAGCTTTTGGCATCGCCGCCATATCAAACAGTCATCTGTTGGAAGCTATCTTATCAATTGCCAGAAGAAAAAAACGGTAGACGAAGTTGACCCACGCATTTCTAAAGAAAGATGATTACTACATGCTTTGTCTTAAGTGACCGTTAACGTGAATCAAACGTATCTAAACATCATTTGATGAAGAATATTTCATCTAATTCACGCAATAGTAGTAATTCTTGGCTATAATCGAGCCAATTTTACACTCACTATCTCTAACAAATGCAGAATTTTGTTCTCCCATTTCATCATGCTTTATGTTCTTCAAGTTTATCGCCCTCCTTCCCCATCAGATTCAGCAAATGAGACTGTTGCAAACAATGTCTTATTTCTTGTCATTGAATTTCACCCACGTTCTTATTATGGGTGATTTCGACTGTCCAAAGCTGAGCAACATGACGACCTCATGTATGCCGTTTGAACGACAATTCATGCAGTTAATCCAGTCACATCCGTTGTACAATCATGTGAAGGAACCCACCAGGTTTGGAACCAACCAAACTTCGTCAAATTTGGATCTAGTACTGACAAATGAAGAATTGATGGTCAAATCAATTGCAATCACAACTCCGTTTGGGCGCAGTGATCAAGCTATATTATTGTATATATTATTATAATACGTTAGCTATGCATCAGTGATAACAGCTTCTTCGGATCGCTTTCGCAGCATAACCGACTATGCAGGACTAAACACCCTGGCTCATGGAATCCAGTGGATTTCCTCTGATATAGGCTGCGATCCCCTAGAATCCTGGAGAAAATTTACTAACATCATCACATCTGTGGCTGCTGTTACAACCATCAAGCGTCTATGCCAACCGACTGTTCGAAATCAGTAATCGCGGTCGAACTAGGAAATGGGTAATGCAAAGCGACTTTCAATGGAGAGAGTTCAAACGCTATCCATGCCCCAGCACTTGGGAAGCGTACAGGCTCCTTCGAAACCTGTGTACAAATTTGGTGCGGGAAGACAAGCACAATTATTATGATTTGCTGGCGAAGAAGTTTATTGCAAACCCTGAGCTGTTATATAGGCATGTAAACGCTTCTCGGAAAGTCAAACACGGCGTTCCGATACTAAACTCAGCAGGAAGTGTTTCAGCAACGACCAAGGAGGCTGCAGAAATGCTTAAACTACAGTGCTCTTAAGTGGTAAACGCGCCCAGTAACACTGGGTTCGTACTTCCCCGTTTACTGGAGCATATTCCTTACCCATTACTGACAAACATTATCTTTTCTCCCGGAAGGATAAAAGCGAAGCTCCTGGCTTTGAAGAAGAACTCATAACCGGGTTTAGATAGCATTCATCTACAAGCCCTTATCACCCTAGTAAGTTTCAAAGCCGATTCTTCAAGTGAGCTGTACCAAAAACTGTTTGAAGATACCGTGCTTCCTCAGGTGTGGAAAAACGGTGTCATTTCACCAATTTACAAATGTGAATGCCGTAGTGACCCAGCCAACTACCGACCCGTCACTATCCTTCCAGTGTTGTCCAAAGTCATGGAATCTATTGTTGCAGATTCCGTAACGGATCATCTGGAGAAAAATGGCCTACTATCCCCAGTCCAGCACGGGTTTCGAAAAAATCGTTTATGTGCAACTAACTTGATTTTGGCTCAAATGACTGGACTCATGCTGTATACCAAGGCCAAGGGGTAGATGTTATTTCCCTGGACTTCTCTAAAGCATTTGATAGAGTAAATCATCAAATACTAACACGGAAGCTGTATAACTATGAAATCCGTGGACTCGTACTTGGCTGGATCGAGGAGTTTCTTCCACTACATACCATGTCAGTTCGTGTTTGCGATTCACTTTCTAATCCAATAGATGTCAACCGTGGGGTTCGACAGGTATCTGTGCTGGGCCCAAGTCTTTTCCTTGCCTTTATAAATGATCTTCCAGACATCCTCGGACCACAAAATCTGCTGCCAAAATATTGAGGACTAACAAAACCAGTAGATTCATTTGATCTCCAGAACGCCCTTGACGAAGCCCACAGATGGTGTGTCTTCAGTGATATGCAATTCCACGTTACCAAATGTAAAACCTTATCACTACACCACAATGGTCGTTTTTCCCACATTCTTGGATACGAAACTCTGTCTTATTCTCCATCCGAGAAGGATCTGGGAGTAGTCATTGGCGCAGAATTGAGTCACTCCACAAACTGTTTTAGGGCATCATACATGGCGGTAAAACAGGTGGGACCGCTCAAACGTGTTTTGGATCGTTTGAGCCGGCTTTGTTTCCATGTCTGTTGGCCACATATATCCTTCCATACACCGAGTATTCAGGCCTGGAACCCATGGCTGTAGCGAGATCGGAAGGCACTTGAACATCCACAGAGAATGACTACCAAGTTAGTCAAAGATCTACATTCCAAGACTTATGGCAAAAGGTTACAGCTCTTGGGGCTATTCTCGTCTCAATATCGTCAAATTAGAGGCGACATGATCTTACTCTATCGGATTTTCCAACAGCCCAACCATCCATGTAGATCTCTTTTGGTTCTATCAACCCATGTTCATCTCAGAAGGCATCCACTGAATTTGGCTCACCAAAAGAACCGTCTCGACTGCAGACGCCATTCCTTTGCAGTCAGAGTGTGCAGCACATGAGCCAAAGTGTAAACAACCTATAGGATTTGATAAGCGAAGTCGTGGTAATATTTTTCCCATAATAAAAATTTGAAATAAAAATTTAAATTTTTAGCACGTTTTTCTAGATTGATACCGGGCATTTTATGCTATCCGTCAGCAGCTTTACGCATGGGTTTGGGCATTGGGAACAAATAATTTGCAGACAATACAAACAAGCAAACATTTCTTATGCGACTGCTCGATGAGACCGGTGGGGTCCTCGTCTAACAGAGCAATTAATTTATGCGAAACGATTATCAAGTTTTCATTAAACCCGTCTTCCAAATTTGATTCCACATAATGGATGGGACGAATGCATCGATGTCCAGACGGGGACGTCGCGAGGCGGGTTAGGGACTGGGAGTGGAGCTGAATTGTCTGTTTGGGCAATCAGAGTAATTAAAATCCTTTTTATGGAAAATTAAGTATAAAAAGGAGCAAGCAATAAAAGGATAACTGAAATAGAGGTCAAATTAGATTAAAAATCCTCGAAGGAATTGAGAAAGATCCGTAAATTGTATATGCGTATGTATTTCAATAACGTATTTAAAAATTCAATGTGATTTTTATCCTATAGCAGTTTACCGTGATATTTACCATAATTTGAGGTTTCAGGAGTGGAAGACAACTAGAAAAGTCCCGATCAGAAATCACAAACTATCTTACCTAGGTGAATCTGAAAGTATACCCAAAGGTTTCCCCACCGAGAAAACGAGGAGTATTCCATTGTCCTGGTGTGGAACTGCTGTGCGACATATAGTGGGAGACTATTCCTTGGAATTCATAGTCCACGGTTGCTTTGTTCCCGTGAGACCAACTTGGATATTCGATAACAAAACCCACATGGTGTCCATAAAAATTGTATCCCCGCGAACTTTTATGACATTTTTATGTACATATGTAATTTGTATTGAACTTTCTGCCCTAAACGTACACACGGAGGACGGTGAGTTCCAAAGAGTGATTTTTCACAACCTAATCACAACAACCTCAACTTTCCCACTATCGATTTTATATTTATCCCGACAGTATTTTGCGTCTAATCGTGCGGATCGATGCTCTGTTCTCCAAGCATTATTCCAGTTATGATCTTTCTATCTGTCTCACTCCGACAGGTCTATTTCTTTGTTCTTTGAAGACAGCTGCAAATGTAAATTCCTCAACTTGTTCACGGGTTCAAGGATGATTCAAATGATCACGGATCGAGGGAAAAGTNACACACACTACAAGTCAACATTCGAAGGATGTTCGAAATGGAATGAATAAAATTCGCAATGCTAATTACCAAATTTAGTATAGTTTCGTTCGAATAAGGCTTGGGATTTTTAAGACAAAGAAGTTTGCTTGGTTCAATTAAATACAACAACAGAAAGTGGAATTACAGACCACACATAATTCACCAATCAGGTTAGAAATTATGGATGAAAAACTGGAAGAATACACGTGTTGCGTGAGGCTAAGTTTTCTCTCAATCCCCATCAACCGCTGACAGGAAACAAACAGGCACATATATGGCATGCTGGGTAAGGAATATTGAAATTAAGAAAAAAACAAGAGGTTTACGCCACGGAAAGTTAACTGATTGTGTCAGCAACGAATGGACACAAAACGGGGTGAAGTGACCTGAATAATAATAATGTCCCACTAATTTCCAAGCGTTCGGCATTGCGGTTACGTAATGAGGGTTTAAAAAAGAGGGCGGAATGAATTAATTGTATGTTTGGTTGTCATGAGGTGTCTTTTAATAGAACCCTTCGGATTCCTAGGGAATTTCGTAAGAAAACACATTTTCATCAATTATGTTTCAAATCTTTGGTCGAATCAAAATGCCGTTTTCGGCAAAAATTTCGAAAATAGGTTTTACCAAAAATGAATCTCTGAGCGTATTACAAACAGAGACGAAGCTTCCATCCATCCATATCCATTAGATATGCTTATTGAGGCAGAATAATCACGTAATTTAAGCTTATGAGCTATAAGAAGCAACCACTCAATCATATAGAGCGCTCATATTGAATCCCATTTACGAATATAGCGAATTAACTGAGTAAGGGTGTTTTGTGCGACTCTCATGACCTCATGCTCAACACAATGTAGACATCGAATGGGACAGGTGACCGATCAGCCAAAAAAAATAACCCAGGGTAATGGATATGATGATTGTATTAAAAATTTTAAACTGAAGCGAATTGGAAAACTGGTTGAAGGTTCAAATAGGTTAGTCTGAGTGATAAATAATCCACCCAGTTTTATGCTCAGTTGTAACAAAACATTCAAGCTAACCGTTGCATCCCCGGGATGTCCATGTGAGGCTCTTTTGAATCCTCAATGCTCACTTATTAAATTCCACACCCATGGCGTGCCTAGCCTTAGACAGGGGAACTCTCGTTGCTTTCCTTCTCCTCTATCCACCCTCACCGCTCGCTTGACTAACTACGCACCCGGCATATGGAATCTTTTCACACGGTTCACGGGTCACGCGCACCGTGTCACAAAATGTACTTTGTCTCCACTATGCCACCCACCCACCCCCGTTGTCATTTCTGTTCGATAAACGGCCTACTCTTGGTCATACGTTTGACCTTGGAATTAATTTAGCTCTCTTTGACGAGTTTGAGTCAGTTCCGGTCTGCCTCGCCGTCACCCGTCAACACCCCAGAGGCAACGTTTGCCACATTTCCGTTTGGACTGACTGCAGTGAACCGTGGTTCATTGTCTTGCTCCCACCCAGTTCTCTTTTACTGTGTCACCCTCTCGGTGTTTGTGCAGTCCTCATCGGTGAAGTGGTCTGTCATTTGAACACTAAATCCGAGGGCATCTTGTGACTGACCGGAAGGCTTCCTTGATTAGGTGGTTGATGTAACCGTTGTTCCTTTCCTGTTCAAGTGGGGCCAATCTACACCTCTACTTGTGTCACTTGTAAGAAAAGGGCAAGTTTCAGCCTCATCTTCAGTATTACTTAAGACTTGTGAGCGTATTGTTATTAAGTACCTATCCTCTAATCTTGATTTTCGTGATTCCAATCAGTTTGTTT
>UZAN01040955.1:0-10605 GCA_900618425.1 Echinostoma caproni
AGAGATAAATAACTGCAATGAGCGAAACTGTTTAAGCTTTCGAATTTGAAATGATAGGAGCCGCAATTTACTAACAGCAATTATAATATCTTTGTTAAGTCGTACTTTGCATTGATCTTTCTTCACAAAACGACATCTCAGGTGACATTTTCTCCTCAGTATAATGGCGGATTAGTTTTGCTCTTGCTTGCCTTACGACAGATAGCTGATGTTTCAGAGTACGCCATAAATAACAAGACCATAATTCTATTATATTTAATTAGATATGTGAAGGTTAGAAGAAATGAATTGAGGTGGATATAAACTGGTTAAATCGTTGACCAAGGGGTCAAGCAGGAAAAAGATCGCAACTTTCGGAGCCACGTGAACCTCTTGTTCCTAAGCAAAAGTATTGCAACTTAAAGTTTATGTGACCTCTCATAAGTCATATGAGAGCATTTTGAAGGCTATTTCCTGATTAGTAAACCAGTGACTTCCCACTAATAACAGAAAAACATCTTTCTAGTAGTCGACGGGAATGGAGGAAGCTTAAAATCGTTTCTTTTATCTCAGGCAGTTGGATCATCACATAAGTTTACTAGAGGATGGTTTTTTGCAAGCAATTTTCATTTGGTGCTCAGTTTTATTATTGCGTTCTCAAATTTGTGAGCAAAATTAGAACGCATGTGGTATGTTGTATCGTCAACAGGCAGAACAGTTCTTGAAAAGCGTAATTTTGTTGAAGATTCATATGAAGAAAAAGTGCTTTTCTGTGATTAATCGTTGTTCATCACTCATTATCTTCTACAAGCTTTTTTGAATGTCTTATTACAGTTGATGAGGAGACCACCGGCCAAGCTTTGTGGGCTTTTTGATCCCCTTGCTGATCTCTTTTCTTCTTCATTTGGTAGTCTTTGTTTACCACGTCTTGTCACTTGATTGCATGGTTCTCTATTCGAGTGAAGGTGAAAAATTCCAAGATGTGCCATTCTGTTTCTGTGAATTCTGTTACAGGCTTCAAGTGATTGAGATACCAATCGTTTTAAACGTCTTACAGAATCGAAAACAGTCAGTGCAATCGGTGCTTTGTAACACTTCTGCCCATCGAGTACCACTATGCAGCGTATTTTCCCTCACTGATGCTAAACGCTGAAATCTGTTCCAATTTTAGTCAGTAAAAAATAACCCATTTGACGTTATAAGAACATAAATAATTCATTTTGCAAGAAAATCAGATAGATTTCATATCCCAAACACATCGAACACCTCAAATGGATAGCTCACAAGTGATAGTTGCTTTCCTATGTCGTATTTCTAATACAAATTAGATGAAATTTCTCAGTTCGTGTCCATAAAAGGTTCCTTTAAATTTAATGTTGTCTATTGCTTGACTATTTCACTTTCTCAAAAGAATAATGTGTATTTAAGATTTTCCAGTAGATGATCGATGAAAATGACCACCGATGCATTGTGTGACCGTAGACGGTTATCCGGTAGTAGTCACCCATTCCGGTTGGTGAGAGTGATGCTGACAGTTTTCGTTCACTAGGTCATGAAATGAATCAAATCTAGTGATTAATAACTTGGTTAAATGCCACAACTGTATTGATTTTATTGTGACCGTGTAAATCAAATGCAACCTTAATCAGAACGATCCGAGGAGTATTCTAGTTTTAGTTTCACTTTTTTAACCATTACCCAGGCATTTTCATGCACCGGCGGCTAGGGGAATCAGAACGCAGGCTGTAGGTGAACATATGTTTTCGGTGAGTTCCTTGTCAGACCAGTACGGTCAAATTTAAGTGAGAAAATAACGGGAAGGTGTTATGTCGGGTTCAAATAATAATTACAGCAAAGGAGTGAGGTAGAAGATATTTGTCTCGATATCTTTTCAACCTCAAGTGAATCCGTTGTAACTTCAAGTGAATCCAACCAATCGCATTCCACCGTCAAACGTCACCGATTGGGCCAGGTCTGTCTAAACCCGTCCTCTCTAAACCCCGTCCAGTCCGATTGAACTAACTTCACCGTAACGATGTCCCGCGGAGTAAAACCCACACCCAAGAGTGCCTGGTGCCTCTGACCAATCGAATGGGCTAATTCAAGCTTGATACTCTAAAACAAAAGTACTTTTTGAGTGAGTTACCCAGCGAGGACGATAGTCCACACACACATTCCGTTCCACCCGGAAACGTTATGTCCGTGATCGTTGATCGAGTGTGCGTCATAGCTACGAATGAACGAACCCGGAGTTAATTGACCTCTGTCGATGGGGTAAGGAAGCAAATCACGTCAAGATGGATCAATAAGTCGGGCACCATACCCAGATGTGAATGTGAGCATGATTGATTGCATGAGTGGAGTCAGTCTAAGCCGTCAATAACCCGATGAGTAAATTCCATTGAAGCCGATTTTCTCTCGAATAAAACCGATTCCTTTGAATCAAATGCGATTGCCTGCGCATTTCTGACATTGAAATACACACTTGAAGAGATATGTTGCAGGCATAAGTCATGGGGGTGACTACTGCAGTTGGTCTCTCCCCTCGAATGATTGGTCACTGGAATCAAAGCTGACTCCTCCTTTAGGCGAAATGAAAATAAATCCAACTGTCGGTGATTACTTTGACTGGGATAAAGGTCAGTGTTTGATAGATTTTTTGTAGCCCAACGAAATGCACAATGTTGACCTGCCCAACCTAGTCTGCGGATTTTGTATGATCGTTTGGTTTTGCCAATGCACGAACTGCCTAGCTTGATTTGCCTTTGATCACCACGTGACCTGGAAAACACTGCCAAACGAGGACCTGATTCTGTTTGAAATTATCTAGAAACGTCAAATATAAAACCAGCGTACTGTAATTGTAAATGTGTTCAAAATTCTCCGAAATTTCTCAGGTACTCAGCATATTGACAGTGGTAGAACTTTCTGAATTATATCTTTCACTCACAAACCGTTCAGTAATTGAAACAAAGAACTAACTATCAAATCTATTAAAAGTCAAGCATTTTTATAGTTGTTTGATAATGTACACAAAAATTATTAGATGCATGCTTACGATGATCCTTCGTGACTTGAGACTTGGCATCACCAGCATTGGTTTCCAAATGCTTTCTATTTTACCCGCCATCATTTTGGCCTGTTGATTTCGGAACTGCATTTTGATGTAACTTTTCGTAATGCTCCATGTCATTTCAGTTGAACACAACAATGATTAATGAGCGTTTGCAACTATTACAGATACAATTCGGAGTTATGGGCTCCTCTTTTGAGAATATAGTTCAACAAACTATCAGCATTCATAGCACCTATTATGCACAGATTTCTTTCTTTTGAACTGGTATTCGGTACCGTTGACTTCTTGGTGAGCACCCAAAAGTTCTTGAACAATATAGATTGAAGGAATATCCCAGAAGTACACTGACTTACTGAGGTCGCTATACTGACCTCAGGTCGACTGAGGAACTACAACAAAATAAGTAGGCGGTTCGTCAAGGTTACTCTAGTTAGCGATTCCTATTCAATTTTTTCGTGGACGTAATTCGATTATCGGTGTAAACGTAGTTTGGCCCAAACGGGGTCGAGCGAACGAGAATTCTGGAGGTAAGCAGTCATGTGTTTGGGTGTTTATCAGGGATAAACCTGCTAGCTCATCGAATCTCGACCAGTTGGCTTCACTAGCTAGGGCACATATTGCGTATGCCCATCTGTCGTCAGCCGTACCGCGTTTTATTCGCTTAAGCTGGTAGTGAGCGAAATGTGTGCGCAAAATGTTCAGTCGACAACGGATAGGGCAAAACCAGGTAGCATGTGTGAAAAGGACACGATATGGGAAATGTTATACAGGAATGAATAAAATAAGAGTAAAACTGTGAGAAAAAGACAGTATATGAGGAAATGGGCAAAATGTAAGAGGGGTTACATAGGGCAATCACTCATATGGCCATGGTAACATCAAAGTTTTCACTCTGTTTTAACTGATATGACAATACCTAATGATCTGTTCGTGCTATACCCAGTGATTCACCAGGCTGGAAACACATCTTTGAGAAAAAAATTTGGCTGCCATTGATTTACCCTGGTACTCGATTAAACTGTCAGACGACAATGAGTGATCACAACCCACAGATCAATTCACACACTTGCTGAATCGTCTCTGCATCTGGTGCGGGAAAGGCGACCTTTCGCTGTTCGTTAAAAACAACTCACAGTTATTAAGTAAGATGGACTAAACGAAAGATGACAAAACGGATTTTGTTTAACTGAACGCATCAAGTGTGAGTTTTCCATAATCGGGTGAACAAATCAACCGTCTTAATAAGCTAAAATAAAAGCCGGTAGGTTTCTATGAAAATATGCACTATTTTCTACAAACCGGGCTGGTTCAGCGCGGAATGAATATGATCCGGAAGACGCCAGTGACTACAGAGAAGTTGAGTAATACTGGGAAATGTCTACACAACCGCCCAACTTTGTTCAGAGTAGAAAAAATGTCACTGCTTTCCACTTGTATGATAGGTAGCTCGTTTACACAATCTTCCGTGGTAGCACATACGGGAATATACTGTAAAGTGACATCTGCGGTGCCACTGAACCATTTCTCTTATTGGACATTCAGTCCTCTACTTAATATCCCATGGAGCACCCAGTTCAGAGTTATCACCGCTTGTGGGATCATGATTAACTCTAAACCATTCATATCACCACCAGTCTCATTCACCAAACTATAAAGATCCCACAAACATAACCAGCGTGTGAAAAGATGCGACAGGTTGAGCAATGATACGACAAAGATAAGAAACTACGCTATGATGCTGAGTAGCGAAGGGAGAAGCCGCAGGTGACAGATTATTGCCAATGACATTATGGATTGAATATATTAATCAGCCAGAGAATGTAAGAAAAATATGATTTCTGTTAGCTAGTGAATAGGTTTCTACTATTAAGTTGAAATAGCGTTACTTCTTTCACCATTGTCACCATTGCTAAGTATATTACAAAGTGTGTATTTCAATGTCAGAAATGCGCAGGCAATCGCATTTGATTCAAAGGAATCGGTTTTATTCGAGAGAAAATCGGCTTCAATGGAATTTACTCATCGGGTTATTGCATTTGGTTGTGTATGCATTTGAGTTTGATGGACGGGTACCGCTGGGGTGTCTAGCCACTAAGCAGGAGAACGGTTAGGGTTCTCTTCCAAAGCCTTTAATTCTAACAAGAACCTGACCGTATGATAGCGAGTAAAGCGAAGTAGAGGCCCATTTACTTGGATCAATTACTCCTTAACCATTTTCCCGACTGAGACGCCAACTCGAGTTGAACCCCCAACCTGGAGGACCAGAGACTGGACTTCGTCTGACCTCCACCAACTGACGTTCCAGGCATGATCAGATCTGTGACTTGACAAAAGCCATCCTGTATAGCTCGTTGGGTCAGAGAGGTGCACAGGCCATCACACCGTCAAGGTGTAGTCTCGTCTTGATGGACAGGTGCACCTGAATTGGTAGATGAGCATTGACGAGGTCAACATAGGCAAATTATCCTTGTTTTGACATCCGTTGACTGGTGATGTTGAAATCACGCATCTGAGTCTGGCAGCATTGAAAGTTGCTTTGACTGCGGCACTCTGGACTCCACTAACCCTTTCAGCTGCTGAGTCTCCTTCGAACGGAAGTTTGATGATCAAAATCTTTTTCTCAGTTCTATCTGCAACAACCTACTTTGATCTTTTAGACCAGTTGCGATTGATGAACATTTCCGGGTAGCCATTTTCTGACAGCATCTTTCGCACAACTTCTAATTCTGTTTCTAAAGTGTCTTCTGAACAGATGTCTCTTGCTCTGAATAGAAGACAGCACACTAAGTTACGTTTGTGAGCGAGCGGTACAAAGCTATGGAAGTTTTTGTACTGATCGCTCAATGTGGCTTTTCGATACACCTTCGGCTGAATGGAGTCGTCTGAACGTCTCGTTAAATTACCATTCAGGAAAGGCAATTAGTTATTTTCTTTCTCGACTGTAAAGCGTATCCGTGAGTGTATCACATTGAAGTTCAACAGCTCATCGTTGAGGTCCAAGTTGTCCTCTTAAACACAAAAAATATCGTCCACGTATCTGTAGTAGTGATCGAAGTTATTGATAGCTGTGTTCAGAGAACCGGATTCCAATTTTGTCATGAAAATATCTGCAAGAACTGGCCCTAAGGGCGACCCCATTGGTTAGGGGAATAGTGAGGTTCCAAAGGGTGAGCGAATCTTAATGAAACGGCATAAATCGGTATTGGCGAAAATCAGACAGGCGTATATAGAAAAAGAAAACTAATGCTCCATGCAGTACACTGTTAGACTATCTCGGGATTAATGACCACAGAGTCAAACCAGAGGGGCTGCAGCACTTTCACCTTCCACCACCCAACTACACCGGCTGTTGTGATTTCCTGTTAGGACGCATAAAATGCTTAAACTATTCAGCACTCTGTTTCCTGCTTCTGTTTGATCATTAGTGTAACGTCATGCGCACCGTGTCTGTGTCCATGTCTTTTCGGGGATAAGATTTATCCACGGAGATGAATAAGCGTGTGGTGACGCCTCGGATGATGATGATAGTTCGGACGATAATGATAGCACGGATGGAGATGATTATTACAAAACTATTACTCAAAAATAGTATGTCATAATCATTTTTTATGCTTAGTGCTCCGACAGTATCCATGGTTTTAACAAAAAACCTGGCATCCTCTTCACGTCGACAGACTTGCACCTCTTAGAAAAATCTCATTTGCTAACTTGTAACATGCCCCGTTTTGGAGACAACCTGGATGAATTTTTGTTCCTATCTACGGCAGTTTAATGGATAGGTATCTGTGTATCCATGGTTACGGATTTTTTCTGAAGCAAGAAAATCTGTCAACTCGTCACAATTCATCTGATCACGTCCACCAATATGAATTTGATGATGTATTTGAAAATCAGAAAAGAAACGAATTTCACAGAATATGTACCGTTATTTGTAACGATTTTTCCGCTTGCTTGTGTTCAGTCTAATTTCTCCGTTCTGAGGTGAATAGGAGCTGTTTGTATGCCCATATACTTCTGTCTCTCGCTCTCACCTTGCAGTCCAAGTGGGAAAGAACACATCTTAATCTGTTACCCCTGGGAAGATTTATTTGAAGACTAAGAATGTGCTTTACCACTTAATTGGCCAATGAACGTGTTCAGAAGATCCATTCGCTTGTGATGACCAAAAATGTCTATCCCGATTGCTTATTAGCTGCACAAACAAATACTGCGATCAGATAAAGTGCAATATCGAAGGCCTGACCGATTAACCTACCTCGGATGGAGGGGTGAGTAGCGCTTTACTGAAACGATTCTGACTGTCAAATACCGTCAGAGTAATCCAACTTTCGTCAGTGTTTGAACATGCTCCCCCACCCCTCAACACCTATGTGGTTCATACTAAAGGCCTAATGTAACTTTTTCCTTATGTTGTGTCCTTGAGTTATATAATGTGCTGTAAGTGGCCAGTAGATAAAGCGCTGAAATCAGGCCCGTTCGATCCGTCCTTGTTTTCTCAACAAATGCCCAGACGAATATCACGGAGGTCAGAGTTGATGAGACAGGGGTTGCCAAATATAACACCATCCGCATGTTTGACCATCATAGTTTCATAGCAAGCAAGCATTGGTGATAAATATTTGTAAAAGAATGAAGGAAATTAACTGTAACGCTGGAGAACCTGAATTTGAAATTTAAGTCTGAGGGGACTTTGACAGGGTAGTGTGGAAACTGTTTTTGAAAGGAAAAATAGTGATCTAGGAGAATCGTGGCAAATGGAGAGAATCAATTGAATAGACTGATGGAAGCCGTTTTCTATCAGCGCTTGGAAGTGCAATGCTATAGTTTAAAAAGTAATTTCCTGTAGTTTTACCCTTCTTATCAAACAGTGACAGAATAAAGTGCACCAGGACTGTTTACGACAATAGGCAAACTGAATAAAGTCCGTCGTGTTAACTTATGAGAGACAACTTGTGTGAAATACCTAGAGTGAGGTCAAAGTGCAAGCCATAGAACTAAACTCAGTGAAACCATTTTCGGAATTGGACTATTGCTGATTGTTCTCCAACAATCCTATTCTTAACAGTGATACATGCATTTGTTTAATTTATCGAACAAGATAGATGACAGAGAAGTGGCGCATTCTTTTAAACCAGTATGTTGTGATGCATATGGCCCGCCAGTTTTATGCGGGTTCAATGATTTTAGCTCTAAATCTATATCTGTCCAATCAATCACCGATGGACTAGTGTCAGGGTAGTAGGGGCAAACCTAGCCTTTGAACAGACCTAGGATTAGCTATTCTGATGAATTTACGGTTTATATCTGCAATGCCCAAGGACAGAGAGCACCTATAGACGGAACTGTGTAATCATTCTTGACTGCCTTTGTGTCAAAGCATATGTTCAGTCCGGAAGATGAACTTCAATCATAACTTACTTAAAGAGGACCTTCACCAACCGATAGCTCTCCAGTTTAAGCGCGCCTTCGTTTTTTAGACGCACTTATTCTAGAAAGGAGAAAAATGCTCTCATCGGATTTTGGATGTTTCCCATGAATAGCAAACACTGAAGCAAACGTTGAGAAGACAAAGAGCAGATAGGTCCGGAGAAGGATGTGTGAAAAAAACAATCGTCATGGCAACCACATTTCTGAGTCTCATAAGCTTTTCGGGTTAAAGTTGTTTCCTTCGAAGCTTGTGCGTTCGGCAACGGGTAAAACCTTTGTGGTTAAGGAAGTTGAAAACCTTGGGGAAATCCGAATAGTTAGGTGATTAGGAGCTGCAATGGAACAATGATGGAAACTGAAAATTTATTAGTTTTTTAATAGATCCAGGCTGGCATTCATCCTAGGGGAGGCTATGAACTTTGTGAAAAGGGGTACGGTTAAAAATCTCCACCCACCATATTGAGAGAAACATCTCTAGGATTCGTTAACGTGATAGAAAAAGAAACACAGTTTGGCGAAACAATTTTTTTTCAGTAATTCCTTCTCAAGCCGTTTGCAGATTATAAAGGTAACATTTGAAACAGAGCACACAGTTAGACACATCACTAAGCATGAGTAAGAGTTTGTCATAATCAACTGGCACGGAATGTTTCACAGTGTCATCATTTTGTAGATTGTTTAAATGCAAACCTTGAGGTCACGTTCTTGAACTATACTGAACAAATGGTGCAATCTCGAACAAAGAAAAGACAGCATATGGTGCTACAAGGACTGGACGCGACGTCTCCTCAGTGCGTTTTCCCGAATCGTCCTGATCGGTATGTGCACAACCGTTCTAACTTGCATTTGACTGATACCATGATTGAGGCATTGTCATTGGGCCCGAAGTTTTTTATTCCTACAAGAAAACGCGACAAGCTTGATTACGAGGTGCATTTTGAAACTCTACACTTTCAGACTCGAGGGCTGATGCCAAAATCTAATCACAAACTCACCTTACCACAGTGCTGCACGCTGGCTATCCGAACTACTGGAGCCAGTCAAATAACATATGGCCGTACATAGTCTGAAAGATACGTTTGATTTCATAGGTCGGATAAAGGATGCTAAGCTAAAGGACAAAACAATGTTTTCACTAGACGTTGCTCACAAACGTAATACTAGTAGAGACGATCGATTTCTTAGTGAATTACATTGACGAAAATAACGTTGACGTTGGCTTACCACAGCATGATTTGCGTGAACTTCTGCTTCATTGTACACTCAATGTTCAGTTCCTATTCATGCAAACCTTTTACAGACAACGAGATGTTGTGGCCATAGGATCACCGCTGGGTCCACTCCTTGCTGTTGCCTTCCCCGCAAAACTGGAAATAACTAAACTGAACTCGGTAATCGATAGTTTTGAACATTACTACCAATATGTGGACGACATATTTTGCATGACTGATACTAGCTGCGACTTAACATTCGTGTTATTGGAATTTAATAAGGCACACAAAGCAGCACGTATCACAATCGAACGTGAAACGAACAATCAATTATCATTTTTGGATGTATCACTTAGCCGAATGGAAGATGGTCGGATCGTACGAAAGTTGTACCGAAAACTGACATGCAGTGGCAAGTACACCGATTTGAAAAGTTTCGTTAGCATCCAACAGAAACCCAACTTAGTCAAATGCTTGGCCACTAGGGCGAGGCAAGTTTGCTCCGAGGAGGAGTTGGATAATGAGCTGACGCTCATTAGAAACACCTTTCGTGAGAATGGATACCGGGTCGTTTCATCGAAGGGAATTTGATTGAACAAATACCGAAAACTCCTATGCAAACTGTGAGAAAGGAAGATTTTTTCATCAGTTTGCCATTCAAAGGCGATACCGTGAGTGAGATGCTACTTCGACGACTGAACAGAGAGATTGACAACGCCTTCAAAGCTGCTAAGTTGCGGTGAGTGTTTCGTGGCGTTCCAGTGATCCACATCCAAAATTATCAATGGTTGCATACTCTTTCAAGTGCGTATGTGGCGCATCTTATGTTGGTCGAACGGCACGACAGCTATCTACTCGGATCAAAGAGCATCACCCAAGCAGGTTAAGACTAGGACAGACCGGATCAATAAA
>UZAN01040955.1:35122-53300 GCA_900618425.1 Echinostoma caproni
GGCATCAGTCTGGTGTGAATGGTTCATAGACACCTCCGGTCAGTTAGGAATCACGCATCACAAAGTACATCCTGTCTGTGTCCAGTATGTTCAGTACTGGTTAGCATTACGCGCCTAGTTCGTGGGAGATTGATGTGAAAAAAGATTTTGAGGTCAGTGTAAGTACTAATAATGTTTAGTATCTGAGTTCAAATGTTGGTGAATTCTATTCAGGGTTAAACTGAGAAAAGATGATAAAAAAGATGATGAACAG
This sequence comes from Echinostoma caproni, assembly GCA_900618425.1. Classification (NCBI taxonomy): domain Eukaryota; kingdom Metazoa; phylum Platyhelminthes; class Trematoda; order Plagiorchiida; family Echinostomatidae; genus Echinostoma; species Echinostoma caproni. The sequence continues at coordinate 35,376 of UZAN01040955.1, forward strand.
CAGATGGGGCGAACCCATAGTTAGGAGGACCTGCTGTTCAGTGGTGCAAACCGGCAACCTAAGCCCCGAGACTTGGAGTTGCGAACCACATAAGGCCCCGATAGGTTAGGCGTGGTATTGAACCGGACAACAGCGGAGTTGCCTACCACCAAATTCGTGTGGCGGTGGCGGGACTCGATCCTCGGACCACAGGGTCCAAAGCACGCCGGTGACAGCTACTAAGCCACTGCGCCACGAACACCATGCCTTTTTGCTTGAAAAATCCGTGTCTCATACGCGACTTATACAGAAAATGTTTGTTTTCACTCATAGCTCATTTGATGTTTCACACACATGAATGTGCTTGCGTAGCGAGTTTTAAGTGAAACAGTAGGCGTTTTTGCTATTGATTATTTCTTTTCCAGTTGAAGATATTAGCTGCCACTTCATACATAAGACTGAATAGCTGAGCGATCAGCCATATCCTAACCGAACGACAAATCCATGAACCTATCCAGCGAATTCGTTTTTCCAGTTTAGCATCATCCGGTCACTATCATCAAGTTGCAACTAAATGATGGATTCTGTTTTTCGATGTAAGACCTTCGTTCTGAAGTATGGTGGCTAGCGAACGAAATCATCAGCATACACCAGCGCCAGGCAGAAGTGAGATGAATGTTCGAAACATTTTGAATGAATTTCAGTGTTTGTTTGAACGTAACGCAAACACGAAGGTTTGCATAGAAAATGGTTCACAAATAGTCTGGTGTTGCATCCGATTTCATTGAAAGGTTTTATACAGATGAACGGCGTTGTGTTTACCATTTTAGTACTGTGAGCATCATACATATTTCTTTGTCATATCCTCCCCAAACTCCTCTCCCCGTAGACGCAACTCATCACTGCCCCCATTATAGTTCACTGTGTATTCTGTAGAAATATTACATGAAAAGTTTCATTCACTCATTAAAAAGATTTAGGCAGTATTTTATCTCAACTAACAGAGTATAAATAATATGAAATATGCATTCAAATGCGATTTGACTGCATTCTACTTGTGGGAAATCAACGATCTCCCAAGGAGTGAAACCCACACCCAAGACTAGTAAGCGTGTCTGGTNTCTGGTGCCTCTGAACAATCGAATGGGCTAATCCAAGGTTGATAGTCTAAATATGGAGTATGATTCTTATCAACGTTGGAAAGATGTGTAGAACGGGATTTCTCGGAAATCCTCGTGAATTTTCTGAGCCCCTTAAACCGCACTAAACCGGTTTCGTTTTCACGGTTAACAACCAAATCGATTAATGAGGCCAGGTAAAAGCCTTTTGCTATGATTGATATTTTATCCATCAGACAAATACAAATGATCGTTAACTCGGAATGAAACAACAAAGCATAGTGAACACAGTTGAAGAGTAGCCTTACGATTTATTTTGCGATCAAAAAACCAAAATTATCAAGATTTATTGAAGTGGAAATTTTTCTTAATACTAGTAAACTTTTGGAAATCGAAGGTATATGTACATCAAACGAAACGTGTTCTTGTTGATAGACGAATGAAAAAAATAAGCTATTTTCGTAAATCATTGAAACACGACCGGAACAAATCAGTTGCAGGAGGGGAAACAAATTGGGGTGACGCCATGCCCCTAGATAGTGCACACTGCCACTAAAGAAGAGTCCCTCAATTAAATCTTCGGAATTACCAGCATAAAGCAATGCATACTGACCTGTGCCCTTGTGAACACATTTGGTACAAGATGACACCTTATGGTTGATATCGTGCAATGTCGAACAGTGCATTACAGATTTTTTTGTACCTCTTACTATCGAGAGCTGCGTAGAGCACCGCTGTTTGTGGTCGTTGATCAAAATTGTTCAGCCGCTATTGTTCCCTGACCATTTCCATTGCTTTTTTGGTTTCCGACGGTCGGAGCTCTCGTTTCGATATAGTCACCGATTCTAACTGTAGTGGGTGTTCTTCGTTTGTGGTCGGATGGATATTATTACCAAACGATGGAACAGGGTTAATTTTAGAATTTTCAAATCCCATTTGAGATGCATCTATGTATGATACAAAGGCCTAATAAGCTAAAATTTCGTTTTTTCCCCGAAACACCAGTTATAATTCCCTCCCATTCGGAAACCGTAACATTGTTTTGCTACCCCAAGCAAATTTGATGAAACCGTAATGGTCCTACGCTACAGCTTTATATTTTCTACTGTCGGTAAACTGTTTTATGGATTTTATTCGTGAAAAATGAGCTATTGAATCGTGGCAATGTTCTCCGGTGTTAGGCGTGGCCCTTAAATTGCAACATTTTCGAAGTCCACACCATGGAGGTCATCGTTTATGAAACAAAACATTTTCAGAGTTGCAAGCTTGGTTTGACCCATTCGATTTCTAAAAGGCAGTTTTCAGTATCTGCTTTTACAACCATTAACCATGCACTTTGGTACGTCGCTTTTGGTTGCGGTCTTTTGGCAGACCATTTGGATAAAAGAGAAGGATGAAGATTGAAATGTTAAAAGCCAATTCAAACAGAAGATGGAGAATTCATATAGACTGATGTTAAGAGAATAATGAATAGATNNNNCCAGCCATATCACTCAGTGTCTCTAACCATCGGTGACTATGATCTCTGGGTCCTCAGCCATGAAACCTAACGGGACCTATGTGACCCAGTCTCCTGGTTAGGGTATTCATATCCTCCTGCCAGGGCTGCTTTAAGAATTGTATAAAAACGGATAGAAAGGGAAACCCTATCGAACTTTTTGTAGTGAACTCGGGTGAAAAAGTGCCGGAAGCTCGGACTCGGCTTCGACTATTAGTATAAAGGAATTATAAGATAGAAATAAACTTCTCTAGCACACCCTTTAGAGCGAGGCAGCAGAAGAGCGGTCGACTGAGTGAAAGCCGCTTTCAGACTGAGGAAGATAGAAATGGTGTATCTACAAAATGAGTGTCTGTGTTCTAGAATTTGACGAAGAGTGAAGATATGGTCGATAAAACCTTGACCAGGTCTAATACCAGCCTGGTTCTTACGCTTGCACTCTTCACGGGCAGCAGAAAACCGACGGAGAATACCAGTTTCGATGGACGGATCAACAATACCTTCTCGCGGTGATGTACATCATAGATTGATCACAAACACAGACATTGAAGCTATGTTCCAGAAGACACCGCTTAAGGATATCAAGCTTCAGTCCCTAAAAATTGGCCTCGTGTAATCGTATTGGGCGGTTGACCTGATTGAATCTGCAGACTAAACATGGGCAATGTGCTCAACTATAACAACTGACGTATTAATGACAACCATACCTGTTGAAATGCACATCAGATCCGAGGTAGAACCCCACGCCTTTTAGAATATTACATCCAAATAGCTTTCACAACTTTTCCCGTTTTCTCAGCGAACAGAAACAAGTGTCACATGGGTGGTTGGTGGGATTATTGCCTGTGCCACAGCCGAAAATGAGTGAAACTGCATCTCAACTCCATGTTTGATGAGGAACAGTGTTGTCAGACATCCGTTGAAATAGTTTGACTACCGCTTTGCTTGTGTGCGTGTATGGGGTTATTTGATTGAATGAGAATCTATGGATCAATATTCCCTTCGTCTATGGTTGAAATTCTACGCCGGTTTAATGATTTGGTTTTTCGCAACGGGATTGTCGGTGGTTAGTTTTGGGCAACAGGTTTGTACCCGCGATCAAACATGGCTGTATGTAGCAAGCAGTGAATTAAACTTGCTTGGCGGGTTGTCCGTTACGTTTTACAGTAGTAGTCAAGTTACACAGACTATTGCAGTACATGCATCCGCGTAGTTAATTTTGCTGGTAGTGTTAATCACGTCATAAAGCATTATTGAAATTGAAAATAGAAGTAATGAAACTTCTTTCTTTCCTCTCGCACTTATTTGTTAGAGTAATTTATCCACAAACCATGGATAATTGGTTCAACTATCGGCAGTCTGCCTCAGTTTGTAATCTCGCCCATTCACCGTAATCAATTACTTCAAAGCGTAGATTGTTTTGCAAACAGGCCGATAATGTAATGCACTTCTTCACTGGGAAGATCCATCACGTGGCCGACTCCAGAGTTTGATGAATTTGGTGCTTGTCAGAGCGGAAGGGTCATCTTTTACACTTTCTTATACTCTACTCACAAAATCCTACTTCGAAAGGATGTAACCGTAAGTTCGTAAATTGTTGATCCAACAGATGGACCTACCGATAGTTTTAAGTTGGCAAATTGTAAAATAGCCGCTGCATCACGAGTGTCACGAGTGTGTTCCCCGCATTTGTCTTCCTCCTTAAGGCAACCCAGAAGCTTGTTTTCTGAACAGTAAAGGATCATTCAAAATTTTTGACCTCATTTCCCTCATGGACACGGATTTATTTCGCCCATGCGGGCAAACCATGTCTACGTGCACATGATTCGTCCGGTAATGACAGTTTAATGTGACCTGATTGTAACCAAAAGTACAGATTTACGACAAAGACAGAGGTGTTCTATTCGTTTATACGTGTGTGTATGTGCATGGCTGAGTAGTGCAGATTGTGCGAAACACAACATGGTAATGAGAAAGGATTACACTGCAATACATAAACCCCTACCGCGCCCTGCTTTATTGATGACATCCAAAATTTGTCTTTCTGTGCTCCCGAGAGATCTTCTAGTCCTTTTACTGTTTAGTCCTTAATAGTGGGTAAGAGTTATTGAAATGGAACTACTTTCCTCACAAAATATTCATGCACTGAGCTGTCTCAACCTCCTCCCTCCGTCCCCGACAGCGAATACAAATGAGAAGTAGGATGTGTGAGGCCAATGATGCATGTCAAAACCTTACAACTATGTGTAACCACAAACCATGCCCTATCTTCCTCCTCTGTTCCTCCTGTATGAAATTAACACCAATTCCAGGTGCTCAATCGGTTAAATAAATAATTCCATCTGCTTTTCCTCATGAATTTGTGATTAGCTGCTCTACAATCACGGAGGCTGGTTGGGCTGTTTTCTTTGGATCTGAATGGTCATATGACCGCGGTTTCTTAGTCACGGTTTCGATACACCTGAGAAAAGACAACGAAAGGATATCAGTCTCCACAGTTCAGTTTAGCCAAATGGGTCTAGACGTTGGAAAGTGTTCTCCTTCCTAATATTTCAATTATTTTCAATTGCATGCACTTTTCCATAATCAATTTTCAGTATAGAGGAGGGGTCAGTGAAAGGGCTTCAACATGGCGCAAAGTGCAAGGGGGAATATACTTGATGTTGTTGTTGTTGATGGTGGTTTTGATAATGCATTTATAATGCGTTTGTTAATTAGTATGCATGCATATGCTCGCTCACATATATGTGTATGCATCAGATAATTTGTTCCCTTTGCTCTACGGTGCATACAAAACAATGCCATTGGCATCACAATTGGCCTCTTTTCTCATCCATTTCACTTAATACAATTAGATGACAGACAGAGCAATGATCGTTTCTTATTAGTTCTAATTAAATTGTTTCACGCAAGTCGGTTTTATGTTGGTTAGCAATAGCTACTAGTTGTTCGAAAAACGCGGGCAATTCATATATTTATCAAGTTGGAAAGAATCATAGTGAACCAGGTGAATCGGGTTTTTGGCATTTCTCCAGAGTGGCACTCACTTCACCACACGACACCCTCAATCCTATGTTGTTAATCTGTTCTATGATCTTGGCGATTAGAATAGCGATTAATTGAAACATTCAATAAGCATATAGAAATGAACACAAACTTAAAGAAGGCACTTGAACGAGCAGTTTAGGAAAGAAGACAGGCAGAGTTTATTCAGGTGTGCATGCTTTTCAGAAATCCTGTAACTTGTGGCAAGTTGAATGGGTTTTGAAATGCACTTCAGGTTTGTCTTGAAAAAGTTAAGTTCTTAGAACTGTTTAAAATTTCGCAAAATAACATGGAGGTTCTCAACTCCAGATGAGCGTTCAGTCTAGGTTGTCATGCTCGTAAACAAGAAAAAATTGTGGTAATCCAATTTTTCGGTTGATCCACTAGAATACCATGAAATAAGTTGTCAACTAATGTAAGCGTTATACATTGAAGTTAACATACTTCGTATCAACCAAGTTGATGTCACGGACGTCTGTCACACCATCTATTTAGCACCAACAAAATAACTTGAGCAAGCCGATCAAAGGATTACATAAAATCAAACAAGATGTTTCACTTTTGTTACAGAAAAAATCTAAATCTCATAACAGCACTGTCAAGTCTTAATTGGTAGTTCATCTCAGTGAATGACTATGCCATTGTTTCTACCACCATTATGCGTAATTCAAGAACTGTATTGTTCTAATCAGGTACGATACCGGGTGTTCGAGCTTGCTGCTCCTAAGGGGGGATAGAATCGATGAGGGTTCGTGATATTTTAAGACATAAACGTCAGAGGCGGTCAACTTTAACTTCTTCTTAGCGTAATATAAATTAGATATTATGGAACTCTTCTCCATTTTATTACATTGAAATTAATATGCCATTGTTCAACTGAATAGTTTGTAATCCAAACATGAGGTTCAATGATTATACCTATTTAGAAACCATTCCATCAATCAGTGCTGTGCACGGTCAAAAAGATTTAATAAAAATCCCCTCCAGTAGGTATTACTAACGTAAATAATACATAGATAATAATCATTGATGCTAGTGTTAGTATTATTATACGTTAACAGGACGAGGAGTTGATTCAATTATGTGGTGAATTTTATCAAGTCTCAACCAAATAAAAAACGGTACCGTTAATTACCAGATGGCCAAGTGTATTGTATGCTTGTATTCTACCTGCGAGGTCCCGGGTTTGATTCTGAATTGAGTCGATGGACTTACCCAGCCAATGAGACCCAACCAAGTCACAATAGCTTAACAGTGCTTTCTGGCTTTTCCGTTAATTCGCTCTGTACACGATGAGTTTCATTATATTATGTGGTATTCGTTTTATGAATTTCTATTGGCGTTGCTAACACTAACACACACACGCAAGCACGCGCGCAAACACATGTTTGTAATCACTGAAGCAAGATCTGGAACAGAGCTTTTCAAGGTCTAGTGAACGCCTCGGAAGCACACGACAAATTTTAATCCGGATTATTAGTCGAAAAAAGGATTCAGTCCGATTTTTATGACCTCAACGTTGTTCCACTGCAGCGATGGGGGAAGTCCATCCCACTTGTACGCGTGTCTCGNTCTCGGTTATCTAGATCTCCGGTGAGAGCTGCATGAGCAAAAACTTGGAATATGCTTCTGTCGGATGGTTTCACGCCACCCATGTCATACCCACAATATTTGATCATTTACGTGTGCATTCTAAATTGAAAAATTATCCAGGCATAGTAAATATTCCATGGATTTCATTTCGCCTGTTCGCCGAGCTTGGCAATTTGTTTGCAAACGTTTCATCACCAGCCGAGGTGACATCATCAGTGCTTGTGAAGTGGCAGTGTTCTGTCTGTACCCGTTCGTTTATATATGCGTTCTTCTCCACCGGCTATTTTCGTCCCCTGTTCTCACTGTGTTCGACTCGGTCCGCCGTTGNGAGTGGAGGAAGTTAGCCTGGGTCCTGAGAACCATAATGCTCAAAACGTACATCACCACACTCAGGCGTCATTCACGCATACATACAGGTAGACGCACCGAGACAGAGAAATCTTTCGAGTTCAGATGATTTTTGGATGTTGGACAGCATACCTTTCGGATCCGGAAAACGTTGCCATGACTGAGAAAAACGAATTCTTTTCACATATGAATAAGCAAAATGTTTCTGTTTTATACGATGAAATCGTCGTGTAAATGAGGAGAGATCTGAGAAGCTGGGAAGCTTTGGACAGCTGTTTCGACCTGGATCTCACCAGCAGTGCGAATCCATCGACTCAACTGGGGATTGAACCCGAGATCTCACAGGTTGGATGCAACCACGATAAAAACAACAGTTGCAACCGCATGCTACACATGATTACGCAGATTTTGACGAACAATACAGAATAGATTATGTATAAGGGATGTTGGTTCGTCAGTATCCGTTGTAAAATAAATTCTGGTTCACAGAGAAAGCAAAGCAAACTGTAAAACGAGGGGGATATGATCATCGTGAACATTGAATTCATCAAGTATAGTTGAAAACAGATGTGTTCCTCATCTGATTTGCCTTCTACCAATTGTACTTAACCACAATTTTTATTCACATTACAAAGTAATAAATAATCTTCCCTCGAAAACGATTGACTTCTGAGACCGAGTTTTAGCAGGCTACTGATCACAAACAATCCCCATTTAGGAGAGTGCAGCAAATGTCGATTCACACAAACAGCCAAACGCCGTGATGGCTTGACTGGACACAACAGGGTGATCAGCGAAGGAGAACCTGGGGCGAACATTTGGCGCTTTGATCTTTCACAGTCAGAAAGAGAGAATTGTCCTGAACATGCACAACAGAAATCACAGAAGTCATGTCAGATGGAACAGAAACAGACTGAAAGCGAGGGCGGGAGGGAAATTGGGAGCGGGGAGGGTGATGATAAATCAGAGCTATTTGTCAACAGGACAGATGAAAAATGATGATTTTGTGTAAATAAATGCAAAAGATGCAATGCGATTCGAATGAGACGGAATCAGACAAACGAAGACTCTTTGGTCCATTGATCCATTATCAAACTGGCATCATCTGTTTAGCCTAACCGTTGAGATGCTGGCTCAGTGTAACTTCCTTCAGACCCAACTAATACTTATGAGGTGTAACTTTCCTAGAATTGTACGATAAAAATATATATATATATATCATCTTGGCAAGCGAAAATCAATATTCTTCCTTTTAGTTTCCTGTTAAATATTCCCATTTACATAAATTTGATACTCATGGTTATGTGGTACTGATTTCGGTGAATTTTCAAATCATTGCTGATAAATTGTAAACGCAAATGAATTCACTGTAGGATATTTTCTTGAGTGCATCTGTTTTTATTTTTTACTATTAGAACGACTGATGGATAGCAGTTGACACTAAATTCAGAAATATAATCTACTTTTTTTGAATATTGTACTTTGGTCGGTTTTTTAAACCATTTCAAAATGAAGGGTGCAAGGTGGGAACTTTGAAACACTTAGAGATTTCGATAAATTCAGCGTCGATATTTCAATGAATAAGAGTAGAACAAATGAGCACTCAATATATTATCAGCAAATTTCAAATTGAAAAGAAGATAAATCCATGCAAATACAGACAGGGAATTAAGATTCACATCACGAAACAGGGAGACACCGGAAGATAATTGGTTTCAGCTGTGGAATGAAACTTATTCAATTCAGAACGAAAGAACTTAGACAAAAAAATTGGAGCTGTTGTATCAGTGTTTCATTCGCACCGGGTACCATCACCAAGATCAATCGATCTATACGTTTGAGGATTCAAACGAAAGTTCTTTGCCTCCCACTCTTTTGTTTGCTCTTCACACGATGTTTTTCATTCTCAAAGTCAATCACAATGACAACACCCAACGTTTTAGACTGACGTGGAGATAAATGAGGTTGGTTGGTCGCAACGTGCATGCACCGAAAAGCTCTGTACGAGAATGCACGAAGAAAGCAACACAATCTGGTCAGCTGCCCAATAATCAGGCAAGTATCACGGTTGGGTTGGGCTTGTGAGGTCCGCGATTATTACCGCTTGTGAGACCCAGCCTAGTCGGAATAGTTCTACCATGGTGCTCCTCAGTTTTCCTGTTCCCGTTTCTCTCTCACTGTTTGCATCATGGTTTTTAATTTTTAAAGTGTGCTTCTGTGGCACGAGATGGTTTTGAGTAACCTTCCTCGGAATAAAATGAGGGGAAAAAGTAAATGATGAAACATCAAAGAGAATGGAGCTAAGCTTTGTGGCAAATGAGCTTACCACATTTGTTAATTGGCTTTGGTTGAATAACACCTGTCTGAAGCGCTACATTATTCTTTCTCTCAATAATATTTTTGACTGCATTGTAATCAACAAAAATAAACGTGATTGAATCATTTCGATTCAAGGAAAAAAGAGAGAAAAATGAGGTGTTTTTAGGTTTTTAGTCTTTAACAGCTTCTGCGGAAAATGATTCAAGAAATACCACCAATTTTCAAGTAACTTTCTGTCGAATAACTGGCAGATTACAATCCCTAATCGGTGATTTGTTCGAAAAAGGGCAATTCACTGATCGAACACAAAACTGTGCTGAGGAAAACCATCATCATCTTTCAAGTCCGTTAACAATAAATACCCACGGAAGGCTTTTCTCAGAAATAGGTCAAGTGGAAGGTTTCGTGATCTTGTTCCACAATACATCTAACGCTTGGCGTTAGTGGACTCGCTGACACGGAAACGCTGGTGACACTCGAACGGTCCTCATGTGGAGTTTACGGAACAATCTCACCTCACTTCATTTGTGTCAGGACTGTTGATCAGAACATAATTAAAATGAAAATCCAAGTATTCCACTTCTGTTTAACTCATCAACAACATCTTTATAATTATCATCATCATGCTCAGCACATGCATGGATTATGTGATCAGACTTGGTCGACTGATTTCCCCGGCATTAAAATTAATGCCCTTAATCACGCTTCGTAACTTGCAGTCAGTCTTATGAATGCGCTGCGATAATTCTACTTTTAAGATGATCGTATGAGCAACACACTGTTAGTGTGGTTTCACATTAATACTGTGTGAATAAATAAAGGATTTCATATTTTTTCCGACGTGAATATGTTATGGGAACAAAGAAATGTCTGTGTTACTGTAATCAACGTGAACAAAAGAGAACTTCGTTCAGCTCACGTGTGGTTTTTATGAGTGGCACACACAACTTACATTTTGGTTGCAGATTTGTATAAAATCACAAATTTTATGGTATAACCATTGAATCTATATTCACAGAAATCAGTCAGAAAAGGAATAGTTGCATACGGAACCGGAAATTGAAAAAAAACGCAATCCAAATTTTGTGGTGATCTGGAAATTCGTTAACTTCGATTATTCAGGAAAATTCTAAAAAAGCAATTCGTCATAAAACGAGTTGCGGTTAATCAAGGGGACCACGCAAAATGCTAGAAAATACGTTTGTAACATGATTAGATCAGGTACGGTCATCAAAACAGTTGCAGCGAGATATCTGATACAGGATATATATGAAGCTCATGTGATTACTAGAAGTAGAGAAGCGGAATGAGCAATGCATGCTGTAGAATCCCTTAGATTTATGTCGTCTTAGATCCCGTTACAAACACCAAAGTGCAAATTTCGGTACACTAGTTAGTAAAGTCTCTCGAGAATAAAGGTTTGAATATATTATGACATAAATTTCACGATTGGCGTACTTGGGGATGAAAGGAAAATAACTGAGCACATATGAATGGAAGAAAATGGTTGGAGATAAGGAATTGAAACTTGTTATTTCTATGGCAGACTGAATTGGGACGTTCAGCTTCGTAAAAATGCATGAAATTGTGCACCATGAATTCGAAATGATATGGTTGTGTGGCTTTTGAGATAAAAGAGTCAGTTATCGTCTCCAGAATGCGCTACGATTGCAAACTCAGAGTACTGAAGAAACGTCGACTACGACCTGCCGTGACGCACTTCAGAGCGGACTCCCGAGCTCGCAAAACAACCAAGTTACTACTGGTTAAACCAGAAGACTTGTGGTTGTTGTAGACGTTTATTGAGGTACCGTGGCACAGAGAACGTAACGGTACCGGCGAATGAGATTTTGCGGTAAAGCACGAAGGCACGTGAACCAACGAGCGCGATAACGAGCAAAAAGGATCAAAAGCGAAAAGTGAAAGTTCTCTCGCGGGAGGATGCAGCAGTTTTTGATCGTATAAAACAAACGTCACATGGCGTTGGTACTAAATTAAAAATGTGAACATACATTCAGATTGTAGGGGAAAGTGATCTCTGGCAAAAGTCTGATATATTCCGGTTTTCACCGTGCCATCGGGCACACTACAGTACTACGCTGATCACATAGAAATACCTTTGTGATTAACTGAAGCTTTCAAGAAAATAGAGTAGATTTACTGAAAAACTTGGAAACCAAAGTGCGAAAGAGTTTTTGTCTGACTTTTTATTATATTTTCCAACAGCACGGCTGCGTGTAGTTGAGGACCCAATAAAAATGTAATTTTAGGTATCAGTCATACGATCAGTTTGGTGGTTTACTATCATTTGATTTTCTCATATTTCGTTCATTTTTCTTTATTCCCTTCAACAAGGATGTTTTCAACAGATTCATTTCATGTGGTCTTCACTGTGCAGTAGGGTATTACTAAAAAGTCACCTCTATCTACTGTGTAACGCTGAGTTTGTTCAAACAAGTAGGTATGAAAACCCTCATAATTTTATTTGCTTAAAAAGTACGTCACTCACGACATTCAGTTTTTGTTTGCATCTGAAATGTTTCTTTTTCTTGTGGATCAAAAGTGCCAAACTGATGCAGTCTGAACTCCAGTCAATAAACACTCTCTGTCCCATCTACAATAACACGTGTTGATCATATTCGGAGTGGAGGGGGTAGGTGGGAAACCTAACTAAAATCCCAAACTTATGTCAATCGAAGTGATGAGTGACAGAAGGACTGTGTTTAACTTCTGTCTCTCTTCCGTACATCACTGTTTTCCTCTCCAACTGATTTTATTTCCCCCCAGTCCAATAGACATCGATCAATAAAACCGGAGAGCGGAACAAAATGCGAGTGTAGCTGCACGGAGTCAGTTACAAACCAACTGACCTCAGTTAACGGTTTTGTCCGATCTTGAGGGAGCATACGATGATGCAGAATCGTCTTACCCCGTTCACTGGGTTTGGGTCAACTAAGTGAATTTGAGGAGAAGACTGAAGTAGAGCAGTTCACCAATGTGAGTCACCGATTAACTCAAACGACAGACAAAGTGTCTGCTCATTAGCGGACGAATATGACAGACATCTCAAATTGAAATACGAAAACGCAGTTACGAGGTTGTTGTAGCTATTATAAAGCTTCTATTCTGTCGGATGAAGGTAGGGGGAACGATTAGATTCAACGGCTGAGGTTTATTTCCTGTTTTCAAAAAGGATTTTTTTTAATGTAACACAGTAAAAAATACACACAAACATACGCACATAACCAGTCGATCGGAAAGATTACTCTTATTTACGTTACCATAATTTCCAGTGTTCTCATTTAAAAATGACTACTGTCTTCATGCTCCAAAGTTCAATATCGGCACAAAAATCCTGTACCATAGAAAGTATACGTATACCATTTTTGTGGAAGAAATTTATTGTTTTCTTCAAAAGAATATATTGAAGTAGCAAAGAAAAGGTATATTCTAGATTTTCTTGCATAGAAGTTATCAACCGACCATCGCTTTGCCTTGTTTTTTTAATTTAACATAGCTCAGTGGAGCGCCTGCTGGACTCAGTTTTATCTCTGAGAGAGGAAGGCGATCAGTTAGAGCCTGATATATTTCAAGACTCGCACCTGACTTACTCATGTATTTTGCAATGGTGTACGGCAGTTCTCGAGAGGTCCAAGTTTCCTGCAATGATGTGCGTTGGACATTAGCTGTGAAAATTGACATCAAGGTTACTGCCCTACTGTATTTCAAGCTCGTAGAACACTAGGTGTTTTGTACGGCCTGCATGTTCAAATCTCAACTCCGTGAAGTCGATCCAGGGGACAATAGATTTTGTCTTTTCCACCATCCTGCATAGAAGGATGTGCACCAGAGAGCATCGTGGAGTATCATATTGCAGACACTGTGACTGTAGTTTGGTACCATTGACAACGGAAACACTTCATTGATGGTAGTCCGTAAAAGAGTTCTTGCATAATACAAGAAAACAGTCTACCCAACGTAAAGCGCATCACGCAGCCCGATAGTTTAGTGTTAAGAAGAGCCGATTTTCAAGCTAGACATTTCGCCCAAAAATTCTTTCCGGATTAAACAAACCTAGTATAGCCGAACACCGAATATGTCTTTTGCATTATCCATTCTAGTTCATAGACCCCATCCACCGTTCGCGTGTTCTGACGCCGCGTGGTTCCCAGTTCTTGAGAGTTCATTGAATCTAGACACAGTAACTCATCTTGAACTCAATGAAAATTTGTGATTAGTGTTCATCAAAGTTCATTGGGAAGCTATTTCGCCCGTTTTGGGATTTGCCCGGAAAGTACACAAGGTTTTGTGTCCATGTCCGTGTCTGAGCCTCGTGAGGTCGAGGCTCAGGGGTCCAAACCCAGAGATCTGAATTGCACGAGCGGCGACTAACATTTCGAACCGATGGTACGAGACCAATATTAGTGTAATGGACATGAATGGAATACATCAATCTTGGCCATAGGATAAGAACTTTGACTGTAAAGCAGCAAAGGACTTGTATTGCATGTGTCTGACAGTGACACAAACAGCTTAGAACCAATATTTGATTGATAATGTAAATCGTTTAATTTTGGAACCGCTAAACAAAGTTTATGCGGCGCATGATGGAAGGGGTACGCGTCACTGGTCAAGTTGATGGTGTGTGGTCATTCTGTCAGCGTCAACCTCGTCTCATCACCGATTCCCGCATAACGATATCGGGATTAAGTCTCACACCAAATACCGAGGATCGACGCATCTCACCCTTAAAAAAATAATGAAACCATTGTGTTAGTTCTGCAAGATTGGCATGTTTCAAAACTACACCTTGAAATATAAATGCGAATGTTCTAGATCGATTTGTATAGTAAATGTTATTAGCGTAGTCATTCCGTTGTATTTAGATGGCTTGAAATCCATCCATACAGTGAAACATTTGTTTTTCAATTTGAACTTATATTTTAACTATGTAGTGCTTGATGTGCAGCATTAACTAACGTTTCATCTAACGCGATTGATTGTTGATATATTTCGTTGAGGAATATCCGAATACAGTGTCACACAAAACTTTCCGTTTTCCGCACATAGTTAGGAATCTGTGTCCCTGTCTGGTAAAAACTCAGGCCGAAAATTCTTATGTATAAATGAATGTTAGCCTGGATAGATGGATGATTCCGCCTCATCACAATAGTCAGATGATGACGTATGGATGTCCGGTGATACAAGCACGCACTGTGCTGGATTTGCGGTTCCTGATTTTTTATTTGCCTAGCTCACCACTTGGATAACGGATCGGATAGAGAGAGATTCCTTGAGATTCCTCTGGCTGAAATAATTTATTTTCCACTAGTGCGCAACGACGACGTGATATGTGGATGAGGAACTAATGAATTGGTACAAAGACAGTCCGATGCTTCTCCACCCCGGGTGTCTAACAGCCCATACACACACACACACTCAAATGAAGACGATGACATCTTAAAACCTATTTATTACGGAGTAGTGCCTCTATCTCTCAGACTCATCTCCGGAAGTGGTCATCATTTATTTATGCGCACATACATAAGACTGCAAATATTAGGTGAACAGAGACAGGATAAGATCTCTCTCTGTGTAAGTGTGTGTGTGTGTGTGTGTGTGTGTGTGTGTGTGTGTGTGAGTCCTCCCATCCACTCGATCGAAACACGGCCCTTCTGTGTGCACAGGTTGCGTTGATGTCGGAGCGGGAGGTTACTTTTGCGTTTGCTCATGTTTGAGCTTGCGTTAATAGTCGCACTGAGGAGGATGTTGGAACGGGAAAGTTGGTTCGGAACTGTGCAGTGTCGGGTATGTTATGAATGGATCTATTAAACTGAACTCCTTTCTTAGCCAACATAGCACTGGTTGTTTATATCCGCATCAGTTGTATCTGTGCTTCAGCTCTCGGGTAAAACTCAGAAGATTCGAGTGGACCTGGGACAGAGTTTGCAAAAATTAGTTTGATGTTAGTCAAACCCGAGGTGCTCGAATATTTTAAAAATGACCACTTCTGATACCATAGTCACAGGACGTATCCCGTACTACATAATGTGAACATTCAGCTCTGTTATAGAGTTCATTAAACGAATTTTGGTCGACCTTTGGGAAAGCAGCCGAAGGATAAAGATTATTAGATGGATTAAGAACCCCGTGATTTTGTTATACAATTACATGTGAAAAGAATCAAGCAGTAACTGTGGCATACTAGAACATAATTTGTAAAGTTACCCATATATGGCATCTGCTCATGAAAACATATCCTGTAGAGGATACAGAACAAGGTTTGGATAATGAATGCATAAAGACGAAGTACAGTCAGAGTTAGGAGAGAGGAAGCTGCACCATTCAAATGGGCATTGGTAGATGAACATGAGAAGTGCGTTGTGCAGGCACAACACCAACTGTCGATTCTTTGCAAGAAAAAGTATTGAATTTTGTGCACCAAGTGTCAAAGATTAGGTCATTGATAAAACTCCTCTGTGCAGTTTAGCGCTTCTTCGTTTCGTAAAGTTATTACCATAGTTTTACACACATGAAACCGATAACTTCCTTTGAATGACACCATGCGCGAGTAGTCTGAAATAATTTACCGTTATTGATTCTACAGTCGGCTAGAATGAGGAGCTCCAACGATGAGGTCGAACGAGCAGTGCTACAGAGAAGAGAATACTAAGATTGAAACTGGTCCAGATCACATCTTTGGTTCAGGCTTTTGTTGTCCTTGATATTGTTGTTGGTGGTGGTCTACTGAACCCAATAAACAATTATTTTACAGACCCTTCATCTCTAGTTTAAAGCATATCGTCAGCCTTGGTTAGAATATTTTTAGCTGGACTGTTTAAAAAAATCCCTCCCCCAAACTGAATGCAATGATGACAAATATAAATGAAAAACAAAGACAAAAACATCGAAAAAAGGCAGTCTGAAAAATCAATAAAATTTTTTTTACTGAGGAATCACACTTGCAAAATTCGTCTTATTTGTTCTATGATGACATGCTTATATCACTTTCATATTCACCGTGCATGGTAGAACAAAAACGATTATCTCCCACTACAAATTATCTGAAGGCAGCGTGATGGTAAGAAATAAAACATTTGTAAAAAGTAAAATATTTAAACACGGTTCTCTCTCGGAGTGATGACAAAAAGCAGCCAACACAAGTGACAATGAACCGAAGTTGACAAACCGTCGATAGTTTTAGATGAATCAATGCGAACCACTAAAATGGGATTAGTAGTAGTTTCAATTTGAAAATTAAAATATAGAAATTTAAACTCGTAATAACGCCCTGCACAAATACTATTCTTATTGCTGATTTCCATCATCGGTTTTGAAATTATTATCAAAATCCGAGTCGACATCATCATCATCATCATCATCATCAGCAGCAGCAGCATCCGAGTCATCATTATCGTCATCCTCGTCGAAGTCATCCTCAGCACTTTTATCACTCTTCTCGTCATCTTCTTCATTATGATTCTCGAACTGCTGACCGTCCTTTTCATTGACTAGTGTTCACTGACTTAAGTTGGGATCACAACAGTTTTTCTGTTAAGTTCCGTTTCGTTCGGCATAAATTGGTTAAAACTGNCACTGCCTCACGTTATTGTTCTGTCCAACGATGCAATGTTGTTCAATTTTTCAGATTTGCTAGATGTATTTATAAGATGAGTATTGAATTTACAAAATACTTTCCGGTGATTTCATACTACGGATTTACAGTAAGAAGTTTAAACAACCACTAGTTCTCTTACCTATGGCGTTTATATGTATTATGGTACATTATGCCCTGGGGTTTCAATGAAAATGATTGGTTCTGCATAGACATAAAGTAGGTAGTACCATTGCCAAGTCAAAACGACTCTGACTGAGCTCTGATTGAGATTGCGCCCATATAGTTGCTCAAAGAGAAAAAACTCGGTAATTGCATCAATTAGGGTAACAACAACTACGGTTTGTTGTTATGGTCTCCCAGACCACAGCCTTTTTTTCTCCAGTTTGTCACTGTATTCCGTCTCCTAT
>UZAN01040956.1:5706-18952 GCA_900618425.1 Echinostoma caproni
GAAATACCGTACAAATACAGTTTCATGTAACAAATTTGAACAAGTAAATTACAATAGATTTCTAACGGATAAGTATGATGAAATTGGGAAAGTGGAAAAACTGAAAGGGTGGAAGCAATTTAAGCTATACTTGGAGGTGATTTAGACGCGTCCGAAGTAAATTTCCTACACTTCAACCCAACCAACTGGGGATCGAACCCGGGACCTCATGGGTAGAACGCAAGGATATTACCTACTTGATCGTCCGGCAGCTGATCAGATCGGTTTTTATCAAATCATTTATCTCAGTAAAAGTCAACAAATGGGGAAATTGGAAATAACCATCATAACTTATTTGGGGCCAATGTCTTCTTGAAACTGGACGTGAGTTTCACAATGGTCACATAATCGTTCATTTAGGGTATTTGAAAGATTCAAGTCTAATGCATGATTTGTGAAAAGTTCAGTAACCACAGTGGGATTCTAACCCAAGCATAAGCGCCGCCTGCACTTTGATACGGTGCACTCTCGTTTGGTGGATCCCGGTGGAATCTAAGAGAAATCTATCGTGATAGTCAACTTAAATACTTCTTTTTTGATTCGAAATGCCTCTGTAAGTTGAATGGATGATTCAAATGTGAAATGATTACAACTTGTTTGTTGGGTCATTGATGGTTGAAACTACTCGGAATATAGGGTGTGTTGTAGTCAATGGGAGGTTAGTGCCTGACTAAATTGTTTTAGGCACACGGAGAGGTTGCACCGACGATTTCCTACCGAGTTCACTGTGGCATGCATGCGACAACGAACCTCTCTTGATAATGGACGTCGAACCTAATACAGGGGTCAGAATATCTCGGTCACATCCACAGTGTGATTTGTTTCAGCTAAGGGTAAAACCACTGCTACAATGAGTGACCTAATTCTTTCTGTGTTTAGCCATGCGAGGTGATGTCCGCGGATCCGCTTGGAGAAACGCCTATTTTCCCTGTTTTAGGATGGTACGTAAATGAGTACACCTAAAATGCGACTGCAGAATCGAGTATTCTGTCCTTATGTCAAAATACATGATTGGCTTAAGTTCGGAAGAAACATTGAGCCTTCCTGCAAAGGTCTTGTGTAGCTTCCATTGCAGGAGCTCTCCTGATTTATTGGTTTTGAAAGGCAGAGTAATGCATAGTGACGTCCTTCGAACTTCGATCTTTCTTACAGTGTCCACACTGCACTGAAACATCTTTCTAAACAGCCGTTCTGGATAATAGTAATAGTTGTTGAGAACAAAATTTTCTTTTCTACTGTGGCTACACTATAAATGTTTTTGCCCTGTCTGCTAGGCAGAGCATAAAATTTGTTTTCATTTAACACTGTACTAAGCTGCGAAAAAGGATGCATAAGCCCTTCTGAGACGTCTTGTTGTGTACCGGCCCTTGAGCAGAGCCCTTCCGTCCACGAATTCAACAGATCCCTGTAAATATTAGTTTGTCATTGTTTACCATTTGCAAAGTGAATTTTGTGTTCTGGTCAGCAGCCTTGAGCTTGTTCAAGAGCTCTGTGTTTTCCGGATGTCGTGATTCGCACATGGTGCGCACAGCACCTAACTGAGTTTGGTATTTTCCAGTTTGCTGATGAACACCTTAGAAAATTATGGTCCTAGAGGTGACCTAATGGACATGCCATCCTTTTCTCGATACATTTACCAGTTAAACTGAAGTCGGACATTGTAAGTGTATTATAAGGAAAGTTGTTTATGGTCCTCAAAAGAAAGTCCTATTGCAACTTAGTTCCTTGGTACGTAACTGCATAATTATTCATTGGTTCCACTGATTAGAACATTGTGAAACGTGTCTGGTGTGAGGACGAAATTAACCATAAATAATCTGTAAGAGTAATTTGCCCTTGAATGCGATAGAAATCTTTGTGGTGACCGAAAAGCAGCACTGGAAAGCTGTTTCATCCTGTTTAGGGACTATTCAGCAGTGCGTAATTTTTCTTAATCCAAATAATCACTTTCTAAACTAATTTCACCTTCTCAAAAAAAACATTTATTTTCCATTGCTTGTATATGGTACGATGGATATCCTGTTATGTTTTTTGCCATGATTAAAAATCACTGAAAACTAGTCTGTTCCGCGTACTGCGTTCTGCTTGAAATAGGCTTGATGGGACGGAATGTTCTGATGACTAGAACAACCATTTTAAAGAACAAGTATACAGTTTTTCCCAAATAACTGTACGTCAATTTCCTCCTTAGAGTGAATCACGTTTTGAGCTGTGATACATAATGCAACTGATTTGGGTAACTTTTCTCAGCATGCAAATGCCATTCACCAAGTGAGGTGGCTAGAAAAGTAGTACAATATCTGACAAGTAATATCTGTCTTGGTCGTCTACGTTG
The DNA here is from genome assembly GCA_900618425.1 of Echinostoma caproni. Lineage (NCBI taxonomy): Eukaryota > Metazoa > Platyhelminthes > Trematoda > Plagiorchiida > Echinostomatidae > Echinostoma > Echinostoma caproni. Next base: position 8,081 of record UZAN01040956.1, read on the forward strand.
AGAGAGTTGATATCTAGTCACACAACTGTGTAAGTATGAAATAAGAACACGTTCCTCGTGAGTTGAAATTTGCCAGTTACGGTAAAGTTGGTACACATGATGGCCTCCATATGGTCACACTAAAGACTTGGGCTTATAAATTACCTCTGAGGTTTTTGGATATCCTCAGTTGATACCTATCTGAAAGTGAAAATATTTTCCCCACTTTGGGATCTGGACATCTCTCTCGTTTTAAGGAAGGAGAAATTAAAGTTTCGTCCAATAGCCTTACCATACAGCCTCTGCAAGGGTACAAACTTAGATCTCTAGTTCTTGCTGAGCATTAGTAGATTGCAAAATTTAGACAGAGGGGAACTGTAAGTACCGTCGAATGTGCATTACATTCCATAGTGCATTTTGTAGACGAGAGACAAACGGGGTTCCAGAACACTTAGTTCTGTCGTCAGGATTGAATTACTCACCTCTCCGAATCATAACTTGATTTTCTTACCAATCGCTAAAGCTCTACCCGTCGTAATGAAACAAAGAACGTTTAATTTCTCAGGCCAACCCTGCTCTTTTCTCAGACGCATCCGTTCCCTTTAACACTTTGATGTTTGTGTGCATGTCGATTTCCTTCTCTCAAGTGTAAAGTTTTCTGTTTCTAGGCTGACTACCCATGAGTATTCTATCGGTATATTGAAGGAATTCAGTTATATAAGAAAGACAAGAGAAAGAAGGACTTGCATGTGTATAAATACCTAGAGTTATTAGGATAGAGAGTCATGGGGAGACATTTGTGATACAGAATCGTCCCAATGATTCTTTCCAGACTTGTTCGTCTCAAATCCGCTCCCTGAGCTGCAACTTTAGTTTGCATTGCATAGAGACATTTATGTTACATTTATGCATTCCTTTCTGTGAGTACTGTATTTGGGTATGCTCGCCGAAGCCAGCTCATTAACTGCATTTTTGTTTTCATTTTTTAGGGTTATATTTATTTAAATCATTAAAATGTATTATTGTTCTAGTTTCTTTAAAAATGCTTGCTGGATGGTTGCAACATACAGAGTACTTTCTAATTTCTTACCACAATCAACAGAATTGAAAAATGTCTTGTTGACCTAAATGATATATTCCAAGTTTATCTTGATTGATCCTCCTCCTAAGGAACTGGGCAATACAGAATCCACCTGCCTTCGGTAGTTTACGGTGCTGACTGGGATACTGAGATGTCTATGTAATTTTCTTTTTTCTTTCAGGATTATATTAATAGTGTACTTTTTATTCATTTTTTTAAATCCCTTGCTGCAATATCTTGCAAACAAGCAGAACATGGGTGATTTTGCTGATAGGCTTTTGACAATAGGGAAATGGTTTGGCCTAAACATGATGGCGCTGGGCCATCAGAAGGCAGGAATTGTATGAAAGTGATAGAAGATTGGATTCAATTTTAAAGAGGGAATTCATAGATTCCCAATTGGGTTGATGGATTCTCACCGCTGATGAGACCCAACCAGGTCAAAACAGCTTTACAGTGCTTCCCAGCTTCTCACTTCACGATTATATATTCTATTCTATTCTATCCAGGACGAGTTTTCTCTGTGAAAGCGAGGATTATAAAGAAATACCCGGGTAGGGTATTATTCGGAGAATGCATTGGTTGTGGAGCTTTACTTGAATACCGACCATGCTTAGTGGATTACTTCTGGGAGTTATCAATAAAGAAATTTGTGCAATATGCTGGAAAGACGGTCAGTAAAATATCATACTCTGCTGTGGAGTGAATGCACCAGTGCATATAGAATACCATGCAAATGTTTGAGCGCTCAATGTGACAGCAAAAGCTATGGATAGCTTCCTAACATATAGCAACCATCATCAAATTGGTTGTCGATAGAAGGAGAGACCGACTAAAATGGTTAACTGAAAACTGCACTAACGATTAAACGTCAACGGAAAGACATAGATGCAATCAGATTACGAATGAGGTCTTTGAAACGAGCTCACTCAAATCAGACCATTTCGGTTGCTCTTATATATTTAACGTTGACTTACCATCCACGGGACAGCACCAGAGAACCCACTGAAGGATCAATATCTTATGCAATTGAGTGGTTTGTGTGTGGGAGGAGCTACGTACATCCTTCAGTCTGGCGCTTTTGACGAGACAGTGGGCGTGAAATGTAAACTTTGGACTGAACCGGTTGGGCGACAAGTGCTAGCTAGTTAGCTATTGAACGTCGGGAATAAATTAAACTTACAGCGTTCATCGTAGTTGATTCGAAACTGAGCATTGTGACCTCCTAGCACGAGGATCGGGGCTAAAATGATTCTGCTGCTGAGCGTTTTCTTGTTTATCGCAGGCCATGTTATGCAAACCGAAAGTTCGAATTGGGCATTACTGGTTGCTGCTACAAGAGACTGGATCAATTATCGATATCAGGTGAGTGCTCCCGTGATTGTAGCATTGGCTACGACATTGTAATTTGTTGCACAAAATGTTCAACGAGCTTATTGTTTATCACTTAAAGAATACCTTTCATGGTGCGAAAATATTTTTGTTTTTGAATGAAGTATCATGAGATGAATCAAACACAAGTAACCGGTAGTTTCTTCTGGGAGAATGTATCCAATTATTTTTATATACTACCTTATATCAGCTATAATTTGGCGAAAAAGGAGATAACATAAATGGACCGAGAATCCCATAAATCAGGGTTATCTTTTTCCAGCAATGAAACAGGTATAACGGAGTGAAGAAAGAAATTTTTTAGTTTTCTGCAGTCTGTTTGTTGATGTGATTACCCCTACCGAAACTATCATTATCCCTTCAAAACTGACAGCCTTAAATCATCGAAGGGAATAACTTAAACTTTTCCGGTGATCCACCCTTGAACGTTATCTACTGCTCAATAAAAGGGATGTGTGCGGGTATCAAGTGGTTTATCTGTTCAGCTCAAATACGCACAACCTGTAGGGATACACGTCAGCTCACGCTATCCAACTTCGACGTAAAGGATTGGATCCTTATTGAGATCAAAAGATTCACAATGTTGATGAAAGTGAACAAGTGACCAAGTTGGTGGTGGTGGCGTAGAGGTTTAGTCGCTGTTACCGGCGTGCGTTAGATCCCATGGTCTGAGGTTCGAGCCCCGCCACTGCCACCCAACTTTGGTGGTAGGCAGCTTTTCTGTTGTCCGGTCCAATACCACACCTAACCTATTGGGGCCTTATGTGGTTCGCCACTCCAAGTTCCGGTGCTTAGGTTACTGGTTTCCAACAACAACAGGTCTTCATGACTAGGGAGTTTAATCCATCTCCTGTTCATCACACGAAGGTATGTAATACAAGAAGACTGAGCCAGCTATACAGTACTAGCTAATGTTTTCTGTTTAAGTTTCCTTTGCTCTCATACAGAATGTCTTGAACGAATACACGTAAAAAGTGCCTTGAGAAAGTCTAATCACGACCACTGAAATACCAGCTTAGTATTGCACCTTTTTCCTAGGGGTATGAAAAGCGATTCATTGACTTGACTTGACTCTAGTGACAACGTCAAGCCCCCTTCTAAGTTTGGATTTAATAGTTAGTAGTGGATGATTGATTACTGATCTTGGTCAACCATCCTTCTGATTTGATTTCCGTATACACAGTTCAGTCACGTCAAGCCAATCCCGATCCTGTCTACAGGTTTTCTGTTACCAGTACCCATTAGTGACAAGTATTCGGAGTTTGAAACCTGGAACATTTACATAAAGCCATGTTTACACTCATTGTACCAGTCAAGTAATGCCGTAGATAATAGGCATGAAAAAATGTAAATCATCACAACTTCTAATAAATCCACCGTAAATAAGTAAAGATTTATGCAGATCGTCAATCCATTCTCAGCGACGATTGGCTGTGATCGGTGATGATAAAGATGCTAATCAGAAATATCTAGTATTTACCAAATCTATCAAAGGTTGTTTCAGAGATGCTTGGCCACACATTACAACCAGTTCCCCAGCTTAGCGGATATCAACTATAAATTGTGAAAATGTCGGAAAAATCAACACTTAAATACCAAAAATCTTCAAGCAAATTTAACAATAGTGTCTACGGTTCAGCCTCGGAATATGATGATTAAAAATTGTGATATTCCTTCTGAGTTATGTGGTGATTTCGCAATCAAACGTTTTTGCCAAAGAGCACCTTGGATTGTAATGTTTAAACATCTTTGTTTACATTTTAATAAATGTTGGAGTTTATGAACTTATTGAGTTTATCCAGTGCCTTACATCGCAAGACGATTGCAACCGGAAACTCCCGCCACTCTTTCCTTGGACAAGTGACATCAATATTGGAATATAAGTGTCTCAGAACCTGGCAACAAAACGACCAAATCCTTGCTCTGTACATGCTGGAAATAATATGAGGGGTAAAAGAACTGTCAGTACCCGTATAATGAAATGGTCAGTAATTTGCCACTCCCTTAAAATATTTTAAATCAATTTGAATGCATTTTGGTTGTGAAATTGAGCTTTGAGTGCCTGGTGACTCTGAACAATCGATTGAACTAATCCAAGCTTGATACTCTAGAGAGCTTTGAGTATGTTTAGAGAAGTAGCCTTTTACCACAGATCAATCGTGCTACTTTTTTATTCACAACATGCATAGCGTCTGGTTATTTATCGATACAAGTTTCCGTAACTCGTAAGAAACTAAACACCTGTTTGTGTGATAACGGACATCAATGAGTTACATTTTCACTGGGTTTTCCGAAGACACTCATATATGCATAATGTGTCATTTTACGTGGTAAGTATATCCTGTATTGTGTTGTCCGTCGCCCCTTCCCAATTTATTTTCTGGCAACTTCGTTGCTTGCCGCCTGATATTCTTCATGGGATGCAGTCGGATGTTAGTCATGTGTACAAAATTCTTCGAAACAACGGAATACCGGAGAAAGATATAGTAACCATGGTTTATGATGATATCGCGTACAGTCCCCAGTAAGTCTCTGTTTAAACAATTTTTGATTTCATTGAAATGTGTTTTCAGTCGGAGTAGTCGTGCTCTAATTCACTATCCAAAAGCTTCTCACTCTCGCACATCGAAAGATAAGTGCATACTAGACGTAGAACATTGTTAGCACAAACAAATCAAAATGAGTATATTTCAGAATGACGCGACCTAACTAACTCCCCAATGACGCTGGACATCTTTTCTACAATCCAAACACTCGATATCTTTTTGATTTTGGTCGTATGATGGTACTTTTCAAGACAAAAGTAATTGATAACCAACTATGTACGTCTTTTTCTTTTCCGAAATTACATGACAGGAGTATAATGATCAAAAAATAATTAATTTCAGGAAGTCATTTAGTTGTCGTTTTTATTTGAATTACTTGACTGAAAAGTCACCTATATCGGTCGAATTTATCAGGATAGTTTGAATATAAATACATATTATACTGCAATCATAAACGCTCTGTAAATAATGCAGTTATTGTTTAAGGGAAAATGTGTTGAACTGGTCGAAGCTTATGTCGTTGACTGTGATTATTTATGTATGGGATGATAGTGGATACCAGTAGAAAGAGGTATATAGTGAATTTAAATCTTGTTTAAGTGATTAATCATTTGTTGATATTCTACATTGAAGGGATTACGAAAAAGAATAAGTAAGGAGCAGCTCCTTCACTCCCTTTCCTGAATCTGGATAGTACATTTGTATATTTATTATATAAAAAAGGATGTAAAAAGACATCATGAACATCATCATCAACCTTGGTTGAGTAAATTGTATGGACACTAAGAAAGCAAATATGGCCACAAGGAGCATATTGGTGTTTAAGTATACGGTCATCTGAACTCCGGTTTCCGTTCAATGTTTAGTATAATTGATTACAATCAAATCAGTAGGGTAACAAATGATTATTACCATTATTCGACCGATTTTTACTTCCATTTTCAGTACGAATTGATCCATAAAAATATGTATTTGTCAATAATCGACAGAGGTGGTAATAAGTTTCAAATACCCGCGGGTAACCAGTATCAATGTTAGTTTTCAACCGCAGCATGACATTACATATTTACCTTTTGTCGTGTGCAGGTAAAGTACGGGTGTTGACCAAACTCGTGCAACATCACCCTCATTTTGAAAATCCATTTCAGCTTGCAGTAGCATACCTATATATAGATGGTTATGAGTATAGTGTATTTATTCCTGACTTTATCTCCAACATCTACGTTCTTAGTTCATTTCTATGATCATTTGAATGTGCGCGACCTTGAGTGTCGCCATAAAATTTGCAATAGTTCAAAAGTTACTGCTCTGATTTAGAAAATATTTTGGGCAAAGTAGCATGGGTGTTCATTCTTTTTAATAGATTATTCGTGTCCTTTGAGAGTTTCTATTAGGTTGAGCACACGTATGCTAAATTTCTATTCTCTTTTGACTCAGTGCACAGTAAATAAGCAAAGTATTCAATATATTCTAACTTTGATAAATTGCTAAATTATTAGGCTACAAACTACTCACGCACTATCTCCAATACTGGAAGAACTGAAAACATAGTCCAAGAAAGACACAAGTTGATCTTCGAAAGTTGACCTTGAGATGTGCGGCTCGTTGAATAAACGCTTTGCCGTTCAACTGGGAACAAAGTTTTCGAAAACCAACTGGGGTGTGCAACACGTGATCGATAAATCTCTCCCTACATGGTTTCGTTGAGATGGGGACTATAAATGATGAAATTTGAATTCATATGAGAGTTCTTACTCCAGTGGAGGAAAATGAGGAATATGGAAGTCATGTAAGGTACAGAAATGTATGAAGTTTCTTGTAAATAGCACGCGATGTAGTAAAGAACTTGAACTGAAGTGTGGCATGGAGGGGTGCGTGGAAACTGAAGTAACCGGTCTCATTACCTATCTGTCTGAATTCAGGGAACCACGCATGGCATAGTCACTAGTAGTAAAGGTTGCGATTCCGGATTCTGTTGGACGATATCTTGGTGATGTTCTAACCAGCCAATCCAATGGATGATGGACGGGATATATAAAAGAAAGTGGAACTAATAACGAAGAATCCATCTGCTCGGATATTCAGCGTAATGCGAAAGTCGGCAACATGAGTTAATCCCATCAGAACTAATAACATAAGTTCAAAACAATCAAGTGCGCTTCTTGTACACCAATAAGGGAGAGAGCTGTCATTATGTCAACCTAGGGTACAAGTAAAATAGTCAAGTAGTTGTGAAAACTCCTCGCAATAACACTTCGAGGAGAGCAGAAGAAACAACGCAATTCCATTCAGAGTTCGCGATCCAATTACCGACTTGATACAGTGACACAATTCATGTGCTTACTCCTCAGTGTACTCAATGAAATGTGAAAGTATATGTTGGAGAATGCTTTGCTGGATATTAGAGTATTTCTGGAGAACAGCTGCACTCAATTGATGGTATTCTCGATTCTAACTCAAATCATTCAATTCAGATATTTCGCATTTCACTCACCGTTCCTTGTGATGCGTAGCGCGGGATTAGTTGTATGGATTTGAACAGGTCATCATCATACAATTATACGCACCATCCATGCAATGGAGGTAAACGCTCGGACGGGATGGCGGATAGGAGCGCTAAGGAGAGTGAAACAACGTCCATGGTGTGATTGATTGAACAAGCTGAGAATTGTGTGCAGCAGTGAAGTATGCAGGGTAGTCACTCCAAATGAGATCGGTTAAAGTGGACAAGCAGTTGCCCCATATTTCCGGCACGTGTTTGTTTTGTGCAAAACGGCTGTTCAACTGCCTAGTTGTACCACCATGCATCCTCAAACTGTTCTGTGGATAAGTTTATTTGTAATGAAAAGTAAACAAAATCATAAAAAATCCAAAAATAAAAACTTGTGTTAGAGTGATTCGAGTCGTGTGACGACATTTCGTGTGTAGCATTACCTTAATTGATTATTTACTGTGGTTATACAAATTAAAATCCATGACGCAGTAGGCAGGTGGCCCATGAATGATGGAATGATGGAATAATGCAGGACTAAACTTAAGTACCGAAATGATCAGATTTCGGTAGACTGATTGTTTTGACAAAGAAGAAAGGATTTATTAGGCTCCATTCCAAGGTATATCGTATACGGGTTTCCACATAACCCACCATACGGCATTTTGTCTCTCATGTTGAATCGGAAATTCATTCAGCTTCGGTAAACGCATTATTGTTTAAGCAGAATGTGAGGTACCACAACTAAATCTTACTTTGTCCTTTTTACAGTAATCCGCACGGAGGGAAGATATACAACTCATTAGATGCGGAAGACATGTATGAAGGGTTGGTAATCGATTACAGAGGAACGGTATGTCATTTTCAATTATTTTCATTTTTACTTGTCCCAGTGTTGCTTTTTAAGTTTTCTTATCTGACCTCATCTAAATGTATCACATCATGCTCAATAGATTCAGCTTCTTCATGTGCTGTTTCAAATGGTACCGAATAGGATTAAAGCTAGATGAGTGCAAAGTTACTCCGTGTGTGATCCATTCCTGTCGAAATACTCCACACAGACTGATCTCAAACTGTTCAACAAACCTATTGGACAGATTCACCTTGACGCAAAACATTGTGCTGATCAAAACACGGTAGTCCTCTAGAACAGTGTATCAAAAACGACCGGTTTCGTGATTATGGGAGGTAACGTACTTCGAAGAAGAGAATTAAGAAACCTCTTAAGTTGAGAACTTCAATACTCATCTATGAAAATCAATAGTTATTTGATTACCAAAGAGAAGGCGAATTATTCCGTTCAGTCAGACAGTCGGTCAGTCATTCATTCAGTCGGTGAGTCAGTCAAACAATACTGTCGTGGGAATGTTAAAATCCTTTCAAGAAAATTTCCTTTGATTTGTCAGTGAATCAACAAATTTGTTGTAAAGTAGTGTTTCATCTCTTTTGTAACAGGTTGTGATAGAAATGCAACAATAAAGATCTATACAAACGTTTCAAGTGCTTCACATTGATTTAATGGTTTTCATTTCACAATAGGATTGTTGGTATACGTTGCATTTGAACGAATACTGATGCCATGTAAATGATTTCCAATAAGCCTTCTGATGATGGAAACCTTTTTGAGAGATGACTCTCCTCTAACTGACCTTAAATGCCATTTATCCCTCAATCTCAACATTTTCCTTCTGATCTAACGCCAGGAAGTCAACGGGGACATGTTCTTACGTGTGTTGGAAGGGGACGCAGAACTAACGGCTGCAGGACGCAAGGTGATTCTTGGGTAAGTAGACTTGCCTCTAGACTCCAGTGGAAAACAGTCATCTTGGCTTACGGTGTCAAATTGATTTGGTTATATTTTTTGTTTTTCTTTATTAGACGGTTATAATTCATTGCTCTTCCGTCATTCTTTTATTCACATCAGCGGTGAGTTGATGATTTGAGAGGAAATCAGGCAAACACATGAGTACCTTTTTTGGCTACATATATTGAATACAGAAAATCAATAAATGCCTTATTTTCACCGGAATTTATCTAGTCATGAACTGATGACTTTAACTGGAACCAGGAACGTTCTCTTGTAATAAATCACCAGTAATGTAAAGCGGCTAATCCAACCAAAGCATTAGAAACAAATTTCGAGTACAGAGTACGTCTCTAGTACGACGATGCATCACATCACTCCAAATTGAAGTAGCAACCCCTGATATATTTCATTTTGATATTTGATCAGCTCTAGGCTCAATAGATACAAGCGAATCGGAAAAAATGAAACAGCAGTCTCTACACTCGTCGATGGTGGCGCTGGTAGCAGTAAACCTACTAAAGATTCACTTACCTAGAAGCAGAACAATCAATTCAATATAAGTGAATGACGAGAAATTTCAACTTATACCGTATGCTTGATAGTTCAATCTCTTCACGGAACGATTTGAACAGAGAGAGAAAATGGCGGATTAAAATCTCGAAGATTCCATTTCACCTGTTCGCCGAGCTTGACAATTTGTTTGCAAACGTTTCGTCACCAGCCAAGGTGACATCATTAGTGCTTGTGAAGCTACGAGAACCAATTTTTAACATTTTGTCGATTCCGAAGATTTCTCGATACATTCAATTTGGGAGAGAGAGGTCCCGAGTTTGATCCCCAGTCGGGTCGATGGATCCGCAGTCCTGATGAAACCCGACCAGGTCGAAACAACAGTTCAGTGCTTCCTAGCTTTTCAGTTCACGCTTCATTTGCTCTATGCACGACGAATTCCCTTTAAGATATTATAAACTATGTCATGATGCATGAACAGCGTATCACATACAGATAAAACTGTTTCATTTTACTAGTTAGGAATCACCGGCAGTGCTTATCAACGGGAAGCTTGTGATGCATCCAACCCAAAGGTGTAGGGTTGTGGGTCCAGTGTTTTAACTAGAGGTCACCAGAGTTAATCGCACATGTTTAAACGTCGAATCATCATCATAAAACAGTTTTCTCTTCCACTAGTGGATCAATTTTAGTGAAAAGCTACCAAACACGACTATTTAGTCTACTTTATTGAGCATGTCCTGCGTTTCAAATCAGTAACATTAAATTCGACAGAAAGGACGGCTACTGGGGATAAAATATAGTCACTCATTCACTAGACTTTGGAGTTANGAGTTAACTAAACTAGATGGGAAGACCATGTGCATTTAGAAATAGGTGGAAAATTGGTAGAAAATAATCACCTAGTTATGTCAGGGAAAACTTCGTAATCAAAAAGACTCGAAGGATGAGTTTAGTAATGAGGATATTAAAGTGTAGTAGCGGGTTTAGATACAGGAACTTTATCTTCTCATGGTGCCTCAGTCCAAACTATTTTAATTTGCTTCCGTGGTACCGGCCATCTACC
>UZAN01040956.1:18957-45737 GCA_900618425.1 Echinostoma caproni
GGCCTTCGCATACGGTGTTTCAATCACAACTTGTTGTTTTAGTTTTATTTTAGTTTTCTTTTCAACCGAATTGCTGAATTTTAGTTGAAAATATCGTCCCATTTATTTGCCTTGACCGTGCATTGGGTAAGAAGGCTCATGATATAAAACGGTTTTGGTTTTAATAGATTCACAAAATTAGGACACAATTGACAATTCAGACTAGGTCCTGTGTATGTAATTTAATCCCCAAAATCTGAGTTGAACTTGGCTCATTCAACATTTCCAACTCATTCTGGTTGTCTCTGATAGACAGGTTCTTGCAAATTATCACGTTTTGGATTGCTGGCTTCTATGTGCCTTTCCCACAAGGGTTATTCAATTAGTGGACAGCGTCATGTGTGCATCACCCTAAGTCAGACGTCATTGGCTGAGTGGGGCATTGCATATCGATTGGTCCATGACCAGCCTCACGCATCGGTCAGCGACCACAGGAGTAAGTGCCAGTACGAGCAACATACTGAGGGGGTGACCCTGCGCATAGTCATGACCTACACCGTTACTTAAACGGTTAGTTCGGGTTTACTGAAAAGTGGGAACATATGAAAAAAATGAGACATTTTATGGATGCGGCATAGTAAACGACTAACTGTAAAGATGCAACATTCACGAATAAATAATTGCGGGGGAATCATGCACCCCAGACAGAAAATAACCGTTACCAGCTAGTTTGAAGGACAAAGCCAACATTCATAATGTGATTTTGGTATCCGAAGGCAATGGCTTGCTTTTACTTTTTTATTGGTTTATCATTTTACTTCCCTGGATTCAGCATTTCAGGCTGATTAGTTTGTAATGTTCACATGAAAAGCTAATGAATCAAACTTTCTTTCCTACTTTTTTTCTTTGTCCTGTAGGAACTATACCGACAACTATTTTATCTTTATCGCTGCACAAGGTGCACCAAACCTTATTAACTTCCCAAGCGATGACGTAAGCCATTTTCTACCCTATATGATTGGAAAACACATTGCAGATCATGCATAATAATGCTCATTTGTTCCAAATTTAATTCACAATTTCTCTGGAGTTGCTGGTCGAAAAGAATTATTTGGATAAGTGAAACATCAATACTTATCTAACACACACACACACACACACACAATCTTCGGTTCAGCCAGGTAATCATAGACTCACGAATAGAAAAAAACTCTAGTTTCGCTCTCTACCAGGCTGATCAGTGGTGCCAATATAGGGATAAAACTCGGTTTTGAATTTCGAACGACTTTGTTTCGACCAGAGTTCGCAAAACTCATACTGTGTCATCTTTCGCGGTTGCCTGGTGCATACTGGTGATCTACTTTTCCTAACACTTAGGTATGAGCAAAACTGAAATGGTAAAACGTGCAACAACTTGGTAATTGAAAACAGCGATTTCTCGGTTAGAATTTGAATAGATAAGTCGGAATAATGGGTTTGCACAATGCATCCATCGTCATTTCGCTGCATGTATACACGTACTTACTGCAGTCAAAGTGATTATTTTCTAGTCAGTGAGAAAACTGTGAGATGCAGACAAGGTCTCTAATCCCAATGAACTGTACAACATAAACGCACGGAAAATGAGAGCGGATAGGGGTCAGTCACCAAGGTAAAACTTATGACTAATTCACACCACAAATATAGGAGAGAACCAAGTTTACGTTTGACCTAAATCAAGAAGATCCAATTGAATTCGAAAGGAAAATCTATGCTGAACTGAAAACTCTAACGCAGGCGAACCTTATACGAGAAATGTTTTGTGCCCGAGGAGAACACAGGCACCACAAATATACGGCTAACCGATGCTGGATAAAGCAGGTGTTCCATTAAGTCCCTTTCAAAGCATGACCAATCCACTCAAAAATGCATCAGCAAATTGGTTAGCTAAAGCTCTCGCATTGATGAGAGATTCAATTGCTCGACGCAATATCAAGGATATCTTTAGATGAGTAAATATTTGACTAATATAAATATTTACCAAGCACGGATTCCTAAAATGAACGTGGACTCTATTCGCAAATATTCTGCTTCATGACACCATCGGACTTCTTTTTCGGGTAATTCAAAGGAAGAAATTGCAGATTGGATTACTTTTTAGTGAATCATCCCCAATTCCAGTTCCATACACGTCAAACGTTAGACTTTTGTTCCTTCGACAAGTTAGACGGGGTCACCATGGGTAGTCTGATTTTTACGGCTATTTTTCTTAGCCACTTGGGAAAAAGGCTTGAGGATGATGCTTCTAAACTAAATCTAAACTGTCTCTTTGGTGATGGCATTTTCGTTATAAGCATCGTCCAAGGGAGATCGAGAAAAACTATTTCATTAATTCAACATCATATTTGACCTCAATATTTAGTTAACTCTTCGCGACGAACGGGCCGACAACATCGAGTTTTTAGACAAATAGACATTACTCGTCGACCTAGTGGATCGATAAAACAAGTTATGTCTTCCGCTGGAACACGTGCTCTGGGCAATATTCACATTTCAGGAGCAATCAATCCATGCGATATGACCTTGGTCTCGCTGGCACATGCACACACCATTTCATCGAGGGCTTGTACTATGCACAAGAGAGAGACTTCTTAAAGGAAGCACCACATATAAACGTATAGCCAGTTGTATTTATAACCAGACATTGTAAAGCAAATAGAAAAGTAGAAAAATCTATAACTGTCTCCAAAATGAAATCCTTTTTAAAGTTATTATACAAAGGGGATGAATTGAGGAAATTTGTCAGCAAGCAGTTAAACTCTACGTCAAGCGCGTTTATTACGCAATTGACCCTGTTATTGTGTTCACTAACAATCGGATAGCAACACCATCCGTGAAAGAGCCATGGCATCTCTACCTCCGCAACATCAAATTGCATTTAACAATTAAGATGTGAACGCTCGGCCATCTACATATACAACAGAGAGCGACAATTACGTTGTCGAATTCCCCCTCCCCCCCGGTGGGGCTTGGGAAGCAAGAGGTAACAAATTTGAAACCCTTATGTCATTGAATGGGCAGAAAAGACTTGGATCTGTGAACAAAAACATGGTGTCATTTCAACCCGTTCACCTCAGGTACACTCCAAACACAGTGAACACCAATTTATTGAAATTTGACGAGCCCTTTGCACCTATGTAAATAACTTGAAAGGTTAGCCACAACCTTTGCCCTGGTGACTGACCCCTACCCGCGCTCGTTTTCCGTGCTGTTATGTCGTACGATCCGTTCGGATTAGCGATCCTGTCTGCATCTCATGGTTATCTCACTATCTGGAAAAAATGACTTTGATTGCAGTATGCATATATATAGATGCGGCAAATTGACCATGTACAAACCGATGTTTCTAACATATCTATCCAAATCTGGTATTTATACAAGAAATTCCGATAACTACAGTAGTTTAAAGGACAATAGTCAATTGAGGGGGCGACATCAAGTCCAGAATCGATCACAATGTAATTTTATCGATTGGGTCAGAAAAATTTGTGCACACCAAATAAGTCTGTCGCCGGAGTGATTGTATTAGGAGGTCTTGAAGCAAAAAGAATTTTTACTAAAGAATGCCACCACCAATGATATGAGAGTAACCTAATTGTCAATGCTCAGCTGCGGACGCGGATGTTATGTGATATTTTGGAGTCTTGTTACTGTGACTGTTTGGATAAGTCCATTCGTTTTTTCACAGACACCAGGCACTGTCGAAGATCTTGGGTGTGGGTTTCACTCGTTGAGAGATCGTTGTATAGATTACGCTATTAGCACAAGGTGATGACTGTCGATCGTGTAGCTCCAGGGTATTGGTTTTAAGTCCCGACCCGAAGGTGCACGGTTCGACTCCTGACAGGGACACAAAAAGTATGCACTGTTGACGAGTCCCAAATAGGACGAAACAGCTGTCCAGTGCTCTTTGTCGGTTATCATACACATTTTCATCGCATTTAAATCCTTAATAAACAAGCCAACCGATGATTTCTCTCCAGTTTACGAGCTGATAGTGTGATAAGATAATATATAAATATACACACACACATATATATATATGCGATGCGTAAAGGTCAAAAGCACTTTTCAAAAGTTATTCTCCTTGAGGCTGTATAAGTAATAGCATGGCTTTTCTATCGGTTTGAGATCCGTTTTGCTTCCCTGCTCATGCCGGTCACCGGTCATTGATATCATGATATTTGCATCGTGTAATACTACATTTTCCTTGCACCGCATTTCAGGTTTACGGACAACAAATCGTTTCGATACTCATGAAACGCTTCAATACGGGGCAACTGGGAAATACGCTCATTATTACCGAATCAAGCTTTTCCGGTTCGCTGTTTAATGAATCCCTGGACAACGACTTCACAGGTACAAAACACGCTTTTAATAACATTTTCTTTTTCAATGCTATATTATTTAAAATGTTTCGCCATTATTGATATTCGGGCTCCTAGTGTTACAATTAGGCGATTGGAAAGAACACCACAAACACCCGGGTGCACACAATCAGGCTTTCAATCCGTCCATTCCGATAATATATGAAGTTTCCCTCTTTTCCAAAACGATTTGAGTATGCTGTTTGTTTACGGAGTTCCCACCACGTATTTGGGCTTCTAGTTTTGTTCAATATTGTTCTTTCAATATTGGAGCCCATGCGCGTCAACATAAAACTAATATATGTATGTATTGTTTGCCCAGATCAGACAAAGGTTTTTGCACTTTGCCTCTCTTTGTGTATCAGCCTTACACACATAATCCATTTCTTGGTTTATCAATCTCGTCCCCATCCCTTGTCTGTTACTCATCCGGAAAGTGAATCTCCCGGTTTATGCGATCACGTCAACGGAAGAAGATGAGGCCAGTTTTCCTGATCTGTGCTACAACGATCTGGTCGATGTGTGTCTCACAAATAAGTTCACAAGAGCCTGGTTGACCGATTTGCCAAAGGTAGTGGATAGTTTTGCTTCACTCAATCACGATCGATTGAAATTCAGGATCCAAAGAAAACCGGAATTTTGCATTGTATGAATACTAAGGGATGAGGGAAGAAATCATTCAATTGCGCACACATGTTGATTGAACTCTTTACTCATCACGTTGCAGACAGAAATGTATTTCAGTCAGTCTCCTGCATCGATTAAATTTGCTCCGTATGTTTTTAAATGCTTTTACACTTTTTGGTTGAATAAATTGCCCGGATGTTGCTCAATCGGACGTAATTAGCACTAGTTCCAATTGCATAATTTAGAATAAAAACATTCAATGTTGTGCAACCCCTAAGTTCATTCCATTCAATAATTGATCACCACTTCGTTGGGGTGTTTATTTGGATCAATCTAAGTGTTTGAAATAGTGCCAAACGTGAAATAAAACATTCAATGGTCGAATCTGAGGTATGCGACTCACTATTAATTCCATCACACCAAAATAAGTGAAAATAAATTAATTTACAATCTGCCAAGGAGTGAAACCCACATCCAAGGACATCAAGAGTCCCTGCTGCCTCTGAACAGTCAAATGGGCTAATCCAAGCTTGATACTCTAAATTGATCGAGTCATTCGCACAGGGTGATAACCGTCGACCGTGTAGCTCAGGGATAAAGGTTTGAAGACCTGATCCAAGGGTTTGCGGTTCGAGTCCTGACAGGAACACAAAAAGTACGCACTACTGACGGGTCCCAAACCGGACAAAATGGCAGCATCACAAACATTTCCTTCACATTTGAAATATTTATTTATTTTCTGTCTAGAATTGAAGCGAAAAGATATCATTTCGGAGAAGCGCGTGAATCTCCTTTTAGAGTTTGTCAATCTGATACAATCAGAAGCACAATGTCCTATTTAATAGTGAGAATATCTGCAAAAAGACAGCCGTGCGAAGAAGAAAACAAACAAGATGGAAGCAGGACTTTAAGTCTATACGGTTACAAATTAGAGTACCACAAAGAACCAACAACAGGGTCATCGGGAATAATCTGCCAGTAGTTTCATATGTCACTGTTCGGAAGAGGACGGCTCAATTGGAATTGCAGCTAAGATCAGTGGATGAGTAGTCGTTATTAAAAGCCAAACTAAAAAGAACACGTACTGATTTTACCAGTATCGTTTAACTGTATTTCTCGCCTTTTTGACAGCAAAAAGATTATTGATAAAATGCGTTCTACGTCTGTCAGTCATTTTCACAAATAGATTCTCACGATTGTTTTTTCAGCTGACGTTCGGTTATATTGCTACTGGTGCCCCAACAAACGTCGTCAAAGTCGAAAACACAAGATTGTAGGTAATAAACTAAAAGATGCAAATTACACATGGCTATTAGTACATATATGTTGCGTCTGTTGTGGAATAACACCATATACATCCCCGTGGGTGAGACAAAGACAATAAGAGATTTTTTTGAAGTCGCGGTGTTTACCGCGTTCGATGAGTAACTGCAAAAATGTTTTGTTTTTATACGAGCATAAATTTTGCCTCATGAAAGCAACGAAACTGTGAATTAAAAAGCCAAGAAACAAGTTAAAATAGTTTTTAGATGTACCAATAATCAAAAATTACCGATGCAACTGGGGACTGAACACGGGATTTCAAAATTCGTAAGCAGAAATACTGTCTACTTAAAATCCGGGCAAGTGATCTAATTATTCTCAAGATGCAGACCATTGAACATTCACAAGCTTGTCGCAGGTATCTAATCTCCAGCATCTTAGTTTTAGACTAGATTTTTTGACATTGTAGGGAACTTTTCAAGCGCGATTAGTTGTTGCAGCGGGTAAAACCGCAGTGATTGTAGTTATATCAGTAATAAATAAAGTGGAAATAAGGTGCATTCGACTAATCCATTTAACTATCACAGAATAATCGAATCGATTTATCGCGATTGCCTCGTATTGGTAATACTCTCGGACAGACCAATGGAGATATGCTGAGCCAAATATTATTGGGCGTACAATAGGCCTGCTTCAAAAGTGACAAGAGCTGTGAAATTGGTTTCGTGCTTTTGAGATATTTCGTCCAATCGATCACTCTTCACGTAATATAAGCCAACATAGTCCATTTCAAATTCTGAAGTCTGCCTAATTATAGGCGCTTACTGTTTCTCCGCCGTTTGAGTTACGTGGGCGAGTGCAGTTTCTTTTTTAAACAAATCCTATGGACCATGAAAGCACTGCGACATGTATGTAGAAAACATCCATCATTGATCGTGATTATTTTGGTATTCTCATTTGTGAGGACCTGTCAAATCGCATTTTCTTAATTATCCTCGCAGTGCAACACTTTCTGAACTTTCTTCCCTTTCTTCCATCTCCATCTGAACTCATGTAGCACGATTTAAGCAAGTACGCAGTCAGCGATCTGTACCAAACCCTTAAAGGTGCTGGTTTACACAGTCAAGTGGGTGAATACGGAAGTCTGGTAAGTTTGTTGTTTTGTATCATCTATAATGCAACCAGGTGGAATATTCTAACTTGGTCCCGGTTGTTTTTATTTGCCAGATATTATTTCTCAATGTTGTCGGGTATTTATTTGGATTCATTCAATACTGACCATAAATGCCATATGAGAAGAATGGAGGATTGGATTTGCTCAGAATTTCTCTCATAATTGAGGCGTGAGCTGAAAAGCTAGGAAGCACTGAATAGCTGTTTTTAACTGGTTGGGTCTTATCAGCAGTGCGACTCCATCGATAAAACTGCTCATTTAAGGGCTTTTTGCGAAAAATATAACCAACTGTGATGACACGCGCCTCTACGAGTGTGCAGAAAAAGAATTTAGACTTTTTTGGATTTAAGCGTTGTCAACTAGCAATAGACAAAACCATTTATTATTCAGTGAAACAATACTTAAAATTGCTGCATATTAACAAATTATATTTGTATTTTTTCATAAAAAAGGAAGTCAAATATCAGCCGCTAAAATCATTCATGGGATCATACCAGCCGACCAACCAGAAGCGAATTACTCCAAGATATCGGACTGTCAAGCCTGTGATTCCCGGGAACTGACGGTGTCACACTGGATCGTTCACAGATTGCATCCCTTATAGTCGATCGTTTAGGAACATGTGAAATCACCAAGACACCTCATGCTGCCAATGATCGAAATGATGTACCCCATTAACTGAAGTAAAAAATCAACTGGAGTTACATTTTCTAACGAACACCCCTTCTTTTCATTTACATTTTTATGTCCGACGCCCAGAATTTGCTCCTTCCAAGCACGTGGTTATAGGCATGGAATTTATGAAACTTTGTTTTCTTATTCAATTCATACACAATTTCAAATGTATTTCTATGTAAGATACTTCTTCTCGGCCGAAATTTGAAACCGAACCGCTTACTTAACTGCAGCCTTTATTAACGTATCCTTCAAAGTCGCTACTATCTGGCTTTTCATGGAACACCATAACTATAGTTTCGATTCCAAGGAGCCCTATCACCAATGATTCATCTAAACGCATGCTCTCTCTCGGGTTTAAGCCAACGCAACACCCTATAACCGATAGCCAAATATCTTTCAACGAAGTCGCCAATGCTCGGTATCAACCCGTATACAAAATGAGTAGATGTACGCCGGAAACGGTTGTTTTCGTTTTCCATTTGATAACCAAATCTCTCAATAATTCTGTGAAATCGTTTGCGGTATTCTTTTTGGTAACTCTCTTACTTTTCACTCGGTTCTCCTATCTCTTGTTCTACCATTGTTCTTGTTCCTCGCTTACAAGACCGGAAGGCTGCGTTTGCAAACTAAGCTAATATACCAAGCTTCATTATAAGTTTGTAAAACCCACATTTATTATGCTTGGTTATCTGCGTGGTGCTATCATACCTTTTATCACAATCATCAGTGATTAAACGAATAATGTTCCAGTTTAACGCTTTAAGTATGCAAATGACCTGGTGCTCTGTGAGGTGAGCTCTAATCAACGAAACTTCGCTATACCCTTTCCTAAAATATTCCTAACATAGCTGTTCATCTTAATTTGACCTCCATTTTAGTAAATTTAAGTATTTTCAATGAAATTTTACTCTCACTCTCTTGAAATCTCACTACCCTTTGAAATCCCTGTTGGTCAACTTTTCTCCGCCTTCTGAAGAGTTTCACATCTAAATTACCACTGTTCCAAAATAATTATCGTGGATCTTCCCGTATCCAAGATTGCGTTAAAACAGGCACGGCTATTGCTTTAAATTCGTGACTCAGGCAGCCACAAGTTAAACAAATTGTTATCCATTGTTGATTCATTTGGCGATGTGTCGGATCCATTTTATTCTACTGTTCACCCGCTGACTTCTTTGAGTTGCTTGATAAAGGCTTCCCAATGCGACGATACGGTTAGTCGGTCGCAAGTCATATCTCTGTCAGCTCGCTGGACATTATCATCAAAATACTATGTTATCAACACATAGAGACCGGTGAAGAGTATGAGTATAGCATCATGTCACTCACATTCATTAACACATTATCATTTACCAACTTTCATTGCACCCAAAGAAAATATTACCGGGGATTCTGTAATGCTTTTTTAAGCTCTTAGTTTGTTAAGGAAGGTAAAGGTCGGGGATAGGTTTGGCGAGTACCTCAGTGGAAAAAAAATAGTTTCTGCTTATTTTGGTGCCGTTCCTTTGCATCCCTTTTTTGTTTGCTTGACATATTCTCATGTTACAGTGAAGGACTTTTATATGTCATTTTTCCGGTTTAGTTTCTTCTGACTTTGGGAATCGTAAATAGAAATAAAACTAAAATGGCTAGGATTTGAGTTAATGATTCGATGGACTGCATGAAAATTGAGTCAGGAAAGCCAGTTACGGTTAAAATCATCCCTGCTCACAAAAGACTGAATGTTAAATATGACTCAAACATCGTCCCAGTATGTTTAACAATAGGCAGGTCTAGCTAAACGTGTGTTGGAAGGTTGAAATAGAAGAGCGAGACAAGATGTGAATCAACTGGACTTGGCAATCCTGGTTAATCCATTTGTGACTTGGTTGGCACAATGGGGCAGTAAAGCTCAGCAGCGCTTCACCAGAAATATCCCAGTGTGTGTTTGCATCTGACTGAACGTTTGGGTTCAGGGCCTTCAGTTGCCTTAAATATCAATAGAAAACTCCCACCTACTTGGGACATGTCTGCGAGTGTTTGGCAGCCATTCCGCGTCCCAGTAGTCCGTATCGCCACTCCACAGCCGCTCCATCGTTCGTTGTGCACTGCACCTAATATCGTCGCAATAAGAAGGGGAATTAGTGTTCACTTGGATGCGCTGAGAAGCGACAAATGTAGGTTCACACTACAGTAATACTCGTGCCTTCTACACGATGGGTCAGGAGTTCAAAACACAATCGGTGGATTCAAACTGTGAGCAACATTCTAGAATGGTTTTTTCGATCTGTGGCTGGTTTTTTGAACTGAGAATTGTTCGTGAAGGTTGCTTGAAGTTGTTCTTGAGAGCACACCCTAGAAATGTAGTACTACCACGGATTATGCGAATAACAGAAAAGTAACCCCTTCAAGGACTCTAAGTGATGATGATGAGTAGATGAACCGTATCATTGTTAAGGAAAGCTTATACAGGTCGCTTCCTCGAACAAGGAGAGCGTTTATTCCCAGTTATTTTTAAGAAAATATTCATAACCATATATCCTAATTAATGTGCTTTGCGTGCAACTTATGGACAGTATTAATTTAATCACAGCTCTGACAATTAGTTTGTTGTTTCAGTAAATGTGAATTAGCCCTGGAAATCCACTGAAGATCCATATGGTGGCGTTGCTCATTCATTCAACGGATTTTCACAATCTAAAGGAATTCCACCGACATCCACGGAACCCACGCATGTAAATAACCAGTGTTTTGTACCCTGTACTACTGGAGCTGTTATAATTGGTGAAACATCAAAGTCCGAACTGTGGTTTGCGTCACATTGTCATCGCACACGCACAGAAACCCGATATTTAGACAAATTATGTTAATATCGCGATTGAAGTGCAATGAAGGGGCCATGGTGTATTGGACTTTCGTCTCGGGCTGAGAGTTCGATTTAGACGATAATCGATGAGAATCATTCTGCATCGTGGCTCCGTTTTAAGAGATTCACATCAAGCCCGATCATTTGAAATGTGATTCCTAGACTCAACTCGATTTGATAGGTGAAACAGAAAATCCATGAACTCTCAATTGCGCTGTAGTGGTAGTAGTAGTAGTAGTAGCAGTGGTATTTATTGTTGTTAAAGATGTTCTTCTAATTGATCAAAATTTTCAATTTTCTTTTGCAAACTGGATCAGATGGTTATCAAATCAATCACCAATACAATTAAAAATTATATCTGTCAATGCTAAGGCTACCGAGAGACCAAAAATAGTGAGCGCGAAAAGTGTCAATTCTGACGAAAAGGGGAGAACATTTGCCTTCCTATCATCTTTGCATTTACATAAAAGCTGTCGACTAAAGTAACGTGCTCAATATGAATTTGAAAAACTAGTAAATTCGTTTAACTACGGAGTAACGTGATTAAACTTGTAAGCCATCGAACTGATCACATTTCAATCTGGTCCCCACAACAATGTACTCGAAGTAGCGTGTTAACCAGAACGGGGCCGAAAATTTGAGTAGATCTTTGTCGGTAATGCAGTGATTGATTGATCAAATAGTAGATCAATGTGGTTTATGGACAAAAACACGAGATAAAAAGTTCTAATTCCTGAGAGTGAAGGTCATCTGTTTTGCATGGCCGAACAAGCAATTGGAGCGGATAATGGGGGCATTACAACCATGGATGATGAATCCCGAATGCAAATTGATCAACAGTGGAATGATTAGTAACTAGTTTGTTCATGTTTTATGGAAGTATGTCACATGGGACAATGTTCGAATGATTCTGGCGGCCCAAAGCAAACAGAATCTGGACTGTTCATAGTAAACTGGCATAACTGAAAATCAGCAGGAGCAGGAAAAATCCTTTTATAAACGGTAGTTAACTAAAAATCACACCCAGCTTGGGAGCAGGATGCAATAATTAACAGTTTCAATCAATTAATGCGCTGTAGGATATGTTGTAAATTCGAGGAAGATTGGAAAAGCAGTACGGCTCTCCATTTCTTTTGTTTGTCTGGCAATGTGCAACAGATGACCTTCACTATCAGGAATTACAACTTTTGTCCATAAATCACATTGATCTGCTTTTAGATGGATCGACTACGGAGAACGTTTTGTGATCAGTGAATGAGAACGTTTTCGCTCATTTGTTTGTATGATGGTTTAAGCCGAATTTCCAAACTCAGAAACCTGCCTAACTACTCTTTTATAAAATGAAAGTGTCATGTCTGCAGGCTTTCACAATATCTAAAACAAAATAAACTCTAAATATTTCGGCTTTTTTCTTCTTCGTTTAACCAGTTAAATCTTCTGAAATAACACCGCCTCTCCATGCCTCATTGAACACTACTTATTTGGGCAGGTTATCCTTCTTATTAACTCAGTCAAATCGAATGTTGAGTGTTTCGCTCTCTTACTTGCCTATGGATGATATTTCTAAGATGGGGAATGTATTTCAACT
Organism: Echinostoma caproni; assembly: GCA_900618425.1. Classification (NCBI taxonomy): domain Eukaryota; kingdom Metazoa; phylum Platyhelminthes; class Trematoda; order Plagiorchiida; family Echinostomatidae; genus Echinostoma; species Echinostoma caproni. The sequence continues at coordinate 31,518 of UZAN01040956.1, forward strand.
TATGGGCCCCAGTGGCACTAAATGGTAGTGTCAATTTTCAGTCACAGTGTCTCAGATACGTGGATTTCCTGAAAATTGATGAAGCATCTTTTGACGAAGCTGCTCGTGTTCAACTTTTACCTTATAAATTAAGCCAGGCAGAACACGAAAATACTGTAATTTATCCTGCACAAACATGCAAGGGACCGAATTGAAAGAAACAGGTAAAACCCTCGGTGCAATCTTTGATGAACGATCCTCGTTGGGAAACATACACCATCACTGCCTAAAATAAATAATTAGAATAATCGTAAAGGTGAGTACATCAGTCAAAGGCCACACAGGTGATTGGGTCAAAATCCTGATTTGTTCTGTGGAATCCAGTCCTCGACCGAAAACTACGGTTAGTATACAAATTGAGAACTGACACAGAGATTACGTTGCAACAAGTTACTGATGCGTGTCAGCATCTAGTCAACTTAAAATACGATGACAATATGATTTAACGAGCAAGATATCTACCAGTTACCGACGGCAAAACAGTCCTCGCATTGTAGGTTTGGCATTTCGGTCGATTTTGCGCATACAGGTAACACAGGTGTAGAATCAGTGATGCGGTTGGTCAGAAAGAAATCGTATCATCTACCATCTGAACAAAAACCGTTTCATTCTGAAAAGCACCAGAAATCGCAGTTCATCAAACTTCATTTTTGCAAGGAGCTCACTCGATATCAAGTATCGACGAAACTATATTCGGATTCATTTTAACAAATAAAATGTGAAATTACAAGTCGAAACAGCATCTGATCTTCCCGTCATCTCACTCAGGACTCGGAACTTGCTGGTTGGATCAGTTTTCAGCAAGCTATCCATATTACTCGAGCGGCATCCAAGAAACACATACCAATTATCGATGAGTTCATATGCGAATTTTCATTCCGTGATCGTCGTTCTCTAGGTATTTGCCACATATCTAAGCCCGACTATTTGAATTTACTTAGAACTGATTAGGTATTCATTGATTCGAACTGAGCATCCTTCGGACTTCACCTTCACGCACAATCCTCAGTTCATCTATTCAACCATACACACGGAAGCACTAGACTAGAGTTTCTCTCTTATTGGAGCCCATCAGTAGTGCATGTCCACCGTCCCGTCCGGGATTTAAACTCCGGACCCAGTGCACGAGAGGCGTGTGCCTTACCACTGTGCCAACCAGCTCATACCGTGACTGAACCGAATTACCATTTCATGTTTGTTCAGGTGTCGTCCTCAGTGATCGTCAGTTCATTTGGCCCGACAGCAACGAATGTGCAGGTGAAGTCCGAAGGATAGTAAGTGCAAGTCAATCAACATCAAATATTCCACACTGCTATCCACAAGCAATTGTGAGTTTATTACGAACAGCCAATCGAATCTTGTGGGTCCGTTGACAAATCATCCTGTAACCTGTATGGAAATCCTGATCTGGTGAGAGGCTTTCGATCGAAGTTAACAGGTTGTCATCTACGTCTCCCTTCGTTGCTGTCGGGTCAAATGAACTGACTGACTATCACTGAAGACGACACCTGAACAAACATGAAATGTCAATTTGTTTTAAGTTTAAGACAGGAGATCATGTTTATGTAAGTAATTTCCAAATGGATTGCTGAGCTGGATTTCTGAAGAGATTACAAAACGGGATGGTTCGGTCACGTATAAAGTAAGAGTGGCACTTTTCGTATGGACCAGACATCCACCAACTCAGACCTAGGACCTGGCAACAAGACTAAGCAAAACACTGCTCTGATTTCATACCCATGGATTCACTGTCACTGACTCGAGTTCCAGTTCCAATACGCCAGCTGATCATTAACACCAATAATCAAACTTACGAGTCGTCAGTGGTGAGTTCGGTTTATCTTCTGAAAAGAAGGGGTGTCATGAGAGCTTACACCATGCCGCAGCTCATTCGCATCGGATGTCACGTAACCTGTCGGCCTCACTATCGACCTTACCAGTTAAGACAGGCCTTATGAATACTGATGTGTGTTTCACCGGTTGACCCAGTAAATCGTGTTGACATAATTACAGTCAGTCCGATTCTTTTCAGTGACTTGTATTCTCCTCAAACCATGAGCATACAGGTATAACAGACAGAGCAGAAGATTGTTCTTCCGAAAGAGCGTTTATTTGAGCAATATTTGCAATTCATGGGCTTCTCCAAAAACTGTGGTCAAGTCGGGCTCATTTGCTCACTGTTTTGAGGAGTGATTGTTGTATTCACATAAGGCTGTCTAAATGATAAAAGGTACTTTAAATAAAAAAGCGTTCTAATACATTCACCGCCAAACTGCCCAAATAATTATCCATGGTGGAGAAACCATTTCATGCCTCCCAAACCAGCAACAGATTGCATTTTTTCGAGCAAAAACGACTGAGGTGGAGACCTAAGTGCTTTGAAGAACATTGAGTACAGTTTCGTATAAACAAGTGGATCGGAACTCCATTCTGGATCGCCCCAAATGCATATCCAACTGAATGAACTACGAACAGAAAGTGAAGATTTGAATGTTAGGAAGGTTTGCCAAAACCTGCATCATCTATCATGGTCAAACATAATGCGGTTCCATGAATACTATAGGTTGGAGTAAAGTCGTGTTAATAACCAAAAAAAGTAATCGAGTAACTTAAAATAAACCATTTATTTTCATTTGATGGATTGTTGGTGTTCGTCCTAAAATGTACTTATAAAGAAGGCTTGGCCAACATATTGTTAATGATAAACCGATGAAATGCATTAACGTAAGAATCTGACGGTTATGAAAAATGCACGACGCTGATTTATATCGTCAAAACCATTCATTGTACGAATAACAAGACAAATTTTACCGACTGCGCATACGTGAAGGGGGACAAAGAGTTGTCGAGGAATTCCTACTCAGTCAATCCTTCTTTAATCATGAATCAACAGTGCTTTTTACTTTTCTCCATTCAACTCAACGACAGATACGGCTCTTAGTAAAGGCGGAGTCAAACTACCCCGGATTTCGTGATTGATTTTGCTAAAAATCCAGAGGATCGCAGCTCAATCCCACTAAACGGATGTAAAAATCATTCAATTTTCTAGCCAAATTCAACACAAATGAATTTGCCCAAATAGTAAAAAAAGTAATCCGGTTAGGTTAAAGTTCGCAATGAATTCGGTAGAGGTTTTACCAATGAAGATATTTGAATTCATTGCCCTTGATTTTGAGAGCAGTTTTAAAATAGTCTTGAAGATAATGAAGCTGCGTCATTTACAAAGTGAAGGAAGACACATCCCATTTTATTCCAAACCAAATATGGAAGTGCTCAACGAAAGGTCCCTAAACGCTTATCAAACATTTCACTTTCCAGAAGTGAACCGAAGAAACATCATTTCTGAATGATTTTTAGTTGCTGTCTGGAGGAATAAATTTAAGTGCATTATGAAGCTTTGGATGCTTTAGAGTTTTTATGCACACCGAATTTCAACTTTGAGGGTACAAGTAGAAATCGTAGGATTTTAGTGACAATTGTTGGATCTTAGATTTGCCCATCTGGATCGGCGACTCAAGGGGTATTCTATAGGAATAGTGCCTCTATGCTGGTAAACTGTCGTGGCTCTGGAATCATAATTCACCTTGTTCGGTTTCCATCATTTATCCAATTGTCACCCGCGGATTGAAAAAGCCGATGTTTGCATCAAGGTGCAAAAACAGTGAACCATTCGACGGGCGGGCCGAACCGGTGTGAGGGTGACTGATACCTGAAAATACCAAGATGATGCTGGGCCTTTTCCGGTAAGCAGAACTACTGGTTAATCCAATGACTGAGTAATAACTTTTGTAACTGATAGGGATCCGTGGACTTTCTCGACTTCATCCATATGTATGGGATCGTTCTTAGGACGCCAGCAGCAATGATAAACCAACACACAGCTGCCTCACAGTCCGCTTCAGACGGACTGAATTTCTGCACTTGAACAAGGCGGGGGCGATGTTGCTGGAGAACTCGGATGTACTAAACTGCGATGAAATCTCTGCTCACTTCTGCTTATTTTCACTCAGATGCATGCCAAGAGAACGAAAACCTAATGGTCAAAATTGATCCTCCTCAGAGGACGAACTGATTTACAAATGAACTGCTTTGGTTTAATTCTCCGTAGCTTTGCTTAAATCTGTTGTTGCCGGAAATTCATAGGTTTCCTTTTCACAATTTTATTATTTACTTCGGTTGCAACAAAAAACAGCACACATCATTACAGTCAACCAGCGACCAAGTATTTTGGAATACATTACTTGGTCTAACAAATTCAAAATGATGGAATAAAGTAAGTGCTCAGGGAGAGCTTTTTGATTTGCTGTTGTTATCAATAATGGTAGTCTTTTATCTTTTCTTTTTTAATCTTTTTCTTTTACTTCCTTTTATTGAATATGCAATGGTACAATTTTCAGGAAGGGGGAAACGGCCAATCAAAGGGCTGCCATGGGGAAAGTCGGGCGGTGGTGGTGGGATTCGAACACATCCCCGGGGTGATAATTTGGTGACGTTACCACCGGTCCAACCCCACCCGTCAATCAACGTGCATTATGTAGAAGACATAATAATACAAAATTGCTTCTAATGCTAACGGTAATCGGCTTTACTGTGGAGTGTTTTGAACGTTTAGATTTGGTTACAGCTTTTGAAAACATGGATATACGTGAATGCACATATACGTATCAGCCACAAGCTTCACGAATCGATTGGATCGCTATCTTGGTATCCACTCCGGAGGCGCAGATCTCTTGAATGGTGAATGTTTCGTATGCAACCTCAGGCACCTGTCACGAAATTAAAGAAAAGAAGACAGCATGACTACGGAAAAATACAGTATATTGTTTGGTGTAAAAATCTGGTTTATACTGAATGCATAAGAAATACCCCATCCTTTAACTATCACAAATTACCACATGCCTGCTTACCATATATACGCTTAGTAGAAGAATTAACACCGAGCCACAATGTAACAGTTACTTCCAAGGCACAAGTCAAAGCAGTGCCCGCTTGATTTTCACACATGATCGTATTCCAGATCAGCCTCAGTAACATAGTTCCGATGTGTGATCAATACTTGCTTTGTCTCTGTGTCAATTAATTTTTGGTCCACTTTGACAGCCACATTGGACAGTGTACTTGAATTCTCTTTGACAATCGTCTATCGCTCTTTTCAACGTATTCCGCTTCAAACGAACACGAATAAGAGTCCACGCAAAACTAGGTAGATCCACTAGGTAATTTGTCTTCAAGTTGTAACTGCAGCCGAGGCCAATGCAATGGAAACGAAACTTGGTGCGCAGTTTGGTTTATGGAGCCTTTCACATCTGCTCAGCCAAGAAGCTTCTTGATAAACTGCTTCTGATAAGCAACAGGTTAAGTGAAAACGGCTATCCAGAAAGCTCCGTCAAATAGCAGACTGGGACTGATTTTCAATTCTGGTGTTCCCTATGGAAAGAGTTTATGCAACGATTGATTTCAAAGAAAACATTTTAGCTGAAATGCTGACTCCTCGTCTATCCCATGCCTTTGTGGACATTACTTTGCTGCGAAGATCTGTCTATCCCAAAATGCGAAGCCCACACTGCAGATACAACTCAAAGACAAATGACCTGGTAAGCCTACCTCATTTTTCGTGGACTCTTATTCGTGGTCCTATGCAGCGGAATAAGTTGGGAGGACAGATAGGTGATAGTCAGAGAAAACTCAAGAACACTGTCCCACATGGCTACCAAAATGTGATTGGTGACGTACAAGCCCAGGTACTCGACACCGGCCACGAACTGACAAAAAATGGAGCATTCGAGTTCATCTGCTGGGTATGTTGGTATCAATCAAAAGAGATGAGACAGAACTCTAATCACAGTCGAAGCGATCGTGATCAAGATAAACTGTCAAATGTTGTGTTTACAGAAACAGTTTGTCAAGACTTGCTGCTTCCCTGGCTTAAGGTCAGTATGACTATGCAACAGATAGACCAGTTTGACCCATCGTTGACTGGTTTATCCGGACACAGTCCCCAACAACAATCACCACGATAACTGTACAGACCGAGAATTACTGAGAATTATCGCAATATGTTATGCCTACATTTTAGACTGTACACTTTAGTGGCCTGATGGGAAACACCGAAAATAGCAGAACTGTCTTCGCCAGTTCCAGACTTCCCTAACCATGGGTATATTGTGTGATCAACTGATGCGTAGAGGTTTATTATTTGGCTTGGCCTTCATTTTATTTACAAGTATGTACATAAACAACCTTATGGACTCCACAGTAAATTATAAAGTCGGCCAGAAAAAGAAACGCGTGTGGCTCTGGAGCGAAACAAAGTGGAAACGCTTCAATCCATAACTAGCAAGTTTGCTTGTGCCCATGCTTGCAATGAGTATGGTTGTCGTAAAGATCTCCGATATATTTTGCAAGATCGACTGAAAGATAATTTTCTGTATATGTACATATTTTGCTACTCAAAAGTTCATAGGTTCGAAAACATAGCTAGCTTCAGCGAGACCAAACTAGGTTGGACTTTCTGTATCCGACATCTAAGCTTCTGAGTTTCCCATGCCCTATGTACAACAAAACCGATCATCAGTATTGATTCGCGGTCATATGAGTGAGACGGAATTTTAAAAGGAGGCCGGTGAGGTCTGAGGACAAAACGTACCTCAGTCTACTGAAGGTGGTCATTAGCGAAGCTCCTTCTATCAGGGTTTCGTAACACAGTCAGAGTGACGAACGGGAAAACGTTTTATTCATTTGACTATGAAGTTTGTACAAGCCCAACCCTCAAATTACGTCAAAAGCAACAATTATGAACCATTTCCACAATTGTGAAACACAGATTAATTTATAAGAAGGACAGAAAACAAATACATAAATACAGCGCGATTTATATAGATTTCTTTGCAGCTCGCTTGTTAAATCTTTACTCAGTGTTAAACGACGGAAGGGCGGCGTGAGAAAATTTCCACATAACGAGAAACAGAAAATCGAAGTACGACCAACTGCCTTCTAAATGTCTCCTAGTGCCTTCCTATACCGATGTCGAATTTAAAATAATTTACCCAGATTCACATGAAACGTGAATGCCTTCTCAGGCTTTCATAAGGGACTAAATACCTGCGGAAATATTGAATCATTATATTGGTGAATTATTATAGATTTGTATAATACCTTTTATGAACTTTGTAACTGAAACATTACATAAGAACAGTTGCAGTGTACGTGGGGACACAGACGTACATGTTCAGTGTGAAATGAAGCGTGTTCGTTTCCTGGTTTTGGGAAGTATTACAAGTTTGCCCCTCAATCGGGAATAGATCATTCCGAGTCCATGAGTTTATATTTGCCCTTATTCAGATACCCCTTTTAGCCTAATGGAAACTGCGACAATGGAATTGAGGAATTGACTACTCCCACGTTTTTCAGTAGCCGGATTAAACACAATTTGCCGACAATTTGAACTCGATGGTTTAATCGAACTGGTTCTCAAAGTAACTCGATCCATATCCTGGACTTCGCTTATCTTTTTTATGTTCTTTATTTACATCGGAATGCACTGCTCGGCGTCTATGTTAACACAACCAACCTGTGTGGATAAAACCACTGCTGTTGTGAAACGATGCATCAACCTATTTTATGCCATTTTGGAGCACTGTGGAGAAACGTTCAGTATCAGGAGATTTGACCACAAGGATATCATTTTTTTGACTTACTTGATGCACTGAGAAGCATCGCAGCTCGAATTCCGCATACACAATTTCGAAGCATTCCAATTGTTTGATCTTCGAATCAGGCGGGACAAGCTCAGTTGTGTGAAGTTTCACTAGTCGATATACATCTTCCATAATTTCCGTCACGAGCTCCCCCAGCTGGAATATAAAACCTTTAAATATTGAGTTATATTGAGTAAACAAAACGAAATGGGCAAGGGGGATAGCCGAGACGGTGGGATTAAAATACGACCTGCTAGGCTGCTTATTGTGTAAACTTGAAGAATGGAATAATTGCTTCAAAAACAATCATATCGAGGTGAAAAGTAAGAGCAATTCTGTTTGTTGAAACACATGTCTCCAATAACGTAAAGCTTTGTACGGCAAAGACTTCAGAACTCTGAAAAATATGACTTGTAAACAGAAAAATGTGGTAATATTGGTCCAGTAGTTTTAGAACACAAAGTGTTTCGAATTACGCTTTCAAACTACCATAACTGAATGAACAGATTGCGCTGGACTCTTTAACATTGGTTACTTCAACGCGTTGAAATTTGATAGGCTAACGTACTTTGTTTTGCAGATTACATTAGGCGAACTTGTTTAACCTGTATATAGAAATCCCACGTATTTAACCGAGACTAATCTTGATTAGAAGTGCATCTTGATATAGATTCGAGCTGTTCTGTGTGTGTATCTCCCGTGCCAATTTACAAACTAATTGTGTCTAGGGACTCACTCCACTTGACTTCATGGAATCCCCAAAATTTATGTTACAATCGAGTCCAAACAAGTACGCAAATAAACCATGTAATGCTTATGCGTTTCAACAAAAACCAAACAGCTTTATGGTAGTCCTTCATATGATGNCAGAACATTGTGTCACAGACTTATGCCAGTAAACACTGCCATACTGGTTGCTACCGGAGAAAAATATATTCAGTTGCCAATCAGGTGAACAAATTGAAGAAAACTGTTGCAGCTATTCATTGAATTTTCTAATGTATTGAATTCAATCAACCATTTGTGAATGTATAATGATGGACAAAAATCAAAATAAGGAATCAACAAGAGCTACTCGAACCCTGTTTTCTCAGTGTGTAAAGTACAAGAGTAAATAAAACCAGGTATTTCACAACCAGTGCCTCCATTTAGAATTTATCTTCCTTTTCATTCACATCGGCCACAGTTCTCGTTATCTCGAACAAATACAATGTGTGATAGGCCAAACAAGGTGTTTTTCGATGAACTCATTAACAGATCATCACAATAACACACAGTGATTTGAGTTCGTCTATATCGGTTTTATTTCGTCAAACTAAGTACAGAAAGTAAGCTAAGTTTGTTTACCTGATCACCATTAGTGCGTCCCTTGGGGATTGTATTGCTGGGCTTCCTAATCCGAGGCCATAGGGAAGCCATAGCCCGAACAAACTGCTTTTGGTTGGGGTATCCAATGTTTGGTTAGCTGTGAACTCAGCTGTGCATAAACCGTAGTCGTTTTGGCAGAAATGACAGCATATGATAAACGGTACGGAAAGCTTGATCAACATTAACTGTGTCTCTAATAGATGCTGGCCCATAGCGCCTTTCGCCCATCCTGGTTTTACCGCGTCTTAACTAGCGAGGGTTGGTGTTCGTGTATCCTCTGTGATAACTGCCTCGTAGTTCGGCCGATGTCGCTCGCTCCACAGGAGCAAGTGAACGCGTAAAGGTGCATGGGTGTGACCTGAGGGGCAGTTCATTGTTGAGGTGGAAATGTATTCCTGAGAACATAGTGAAATGCATGCTCAGTTTAGCTATTGCAAACGTTCAACGCAGCGCTTGATTGATCCGTTGTGTAAGTCACTCAGCGGTGTCATCCCCTTTGGACGGTAGTTGCAAAAGAGTGCTTTTCTATGACCAGTGCGCATTACCGATCGCTCGGGTCTCTATGTTAGATGCTTACCTATGACGCTATCCGGTTAACCGTTCCCAAGCAGAAAGTTTGTGAATGTGTTCAAGTTTTTCTGCTCATAGCGAGGCATCGTACCATAATTTTTTTTTGTTTCAATGACACAAAGCGATTGAAATTCACGTATTGTCCCGTTCATGTTGATTTTATATATACATATTCCTCTCTGGGTGGTTCCGGCTGGGTTTCGGACCAGTAGGAGATCCAGAAATGAAATCCGATCACTATTCTACTTCGATTGTGAATTTGATTGAGTTGTGGCTTGCGTTGAAAGTTTCCGGCATAGACTCAGAGTTGGTTATTTGGTTTTATATAAAAAATATATCATCCACCTATAGGCAGAAGACACTGAATTTGTGTATAGTGTTTTGGGAGGTTGTGCTCTCGAGTTTCTTCCTGAATATGTCCACCAATAATGATCTCAGAGGAGATTCCATTACGATTCCGTCCATCTGTTGGTAGATTTCGATCACTGAACAGCAAGTGAACGCCAAAGGTGTACCAAGGCAGAATTTCTTTCCCACTTATAAGTGGTAATCCGATTTCCAATGGGTTGTTTGGCATGAATTCTCAAGGAAACTCCATAGCCTATAGAAAGGGGACTTTCGTGAATGGGGAAGTCACATATAGAGAGTGCATTGCTTGTGATGAGATTTTTGTTTTTGATCCGTTCGACGAATTCGAATGTGTCTTCCAGACTGTAAGTGAAGATTCGTTGTCTGATGGGGTCTATTAGTGGCGCTAACAAGCTGGTTATTGGCCTTACTGATAAGTCTGGTTTGTGCAATTTCGGGAGGCCACATAATCCTGGTATTATCGAGCCTTACGGTTTTAGTATATGAAAGGTTGTCACTGATATGGGGTTAACGTCTTTCGGGGATATCAAGCAATTGTTTATTTGCTGCTCTGTCAGTTCAGTTCTGTCTTCCCCCTCTGTTTCCTCTTGAAATTTACTCCCGTCTGCCGATGGCTTTCATTTTCTCTAGACACTCCTTCATAAGAAGAACCCCTACTATTTTATCTGATGTTTTGATAAGTAGTTCCGAATTCTGCTCTAGGTCTTTTCGTTTCTGCAGGTGTTTCGTTGTCAGGATAATTAGTTTTATCTGTTTCTGTGTGTAGTATAGTTGCGCAGTCTATTAGCGTACTTTGCCGATAATCCCGGTATTCACTGGAGATAGGTGTTAGATCCGTCTCGAACTGCAAGTTCACCGCCAATTTGTCTGTTGTCTGTCTTGGGAAGCGAAATTGTGGTCCGACTGATAATAAATCAGGCCTAAGTGAATCCAGGTTCATGTTTGAGACGTTATGCAGGGGGAGGGATCCGAAAAATGACCAACATATTTGGATTTAAACACAGCATGTGCAGTTAATAGCAGTTTGTTCAGGCTATAGCTTCGCTGTGGAATCGGGTAAGGAAACACAGGAATACACCCGCAGGGAATGCACTAATTCCCTAGTCGAGATGACGATCAGCTAAACAAACTTAGAACACTTTCTGTGCTTAGGTTGATGAGATAAAACCGATATAGACGAACCTCACCCAATTCACTGTGTATTATTGTGATAACCAGTTGATGCGTTCATCGAAAAATAGCTTGATTAGCCTATGTGAATTTGCTTTTCATGTGGTAACGGGTATTTTTCATTTACTGAGGCTGAACAAATAATCCTCTGAATGACCTTTTCTCCTATAACGGCAAACGTACCTATGGTAATGTGGGACGATCCATGGGGTTATTGTGGGACCGAACACTAACAGGGTAATGCCAGCTTACTTCCTGCCTTCATTTTCTTTCAAATTAATTATAAACTCCCCTCACCGGTTGATATTCTCTTGATCAATGGGCAGAGTTCGTTCCATTTGCCAAGTTCCAAGTGTAGTTGTAAAATACATGACTACAAACTGCATAGCAGAAAGCTGTAGAATATGTGCGCATTTAGGATTTGGTTACATTTTGAGAATCGAATTGGTTACCTGTATAGCCCGTCTTAGGCGGCGACTAGCCAGCTCTCGCCTCGTTTGCGAACTGGCATGCATTGACTGACGAATCACGGAAACCAAATGCGCTTTCTGAGCGGATTGTTTATCCCTCACGATCATGCGCAGATCGGAGATCGAGGGGTGTAACTTGGAATATAAAGCAGACGAATAGAAAAATGGCTGATTGCATTGCTTGCTGAAGTGGGGGAAATTTCAAACCCAGTCAATATAACTTGGGTTGGAATTCAATTCGTATTTCATCACGATCAAACAAATAGAGTGTGCCTTTGGAATCAGATAAATCTATTGCACAGTGAGAGCCAAGCCTACCAGATACCAATCACCCTACAATGATCTTGCGTCAACCGGTCGTCCCCACGGCTATAGGACAAATCTTTGTGACTGGTTCGCATCCCGTTCAAAATGTGTTGACATCCCGTCTAGTCTTGCACCTGATCGGTTAACCAAATCTGCTTTTCATAATCACTCGCGTGGCATTGCTTGTGGGCAAACCTATCCCTAAATACACATATATAAAGTATTTAGGTATTTTCTAATCTCCCACTATTCGATGGTGTAAGTATGTTGAGAGTATCTTTATAAAAGTTCGCAAGTTGTTCTTTCCCCACTTTCAGACGTAAACTGCTTGGTATCCATCAATGTTTGATACTTCATATTTGTCATCGTCTATATTGCATCAACTTTTTCGGGTTTGACAATTTAAACACTTCAAACTGCTTATCAGGTCTATTAGATTTTCTTCGGATTCAGTATGATTTACCTTAATGAACTTTTTATCTTCAATTTTTACAGGCACTACAATACGTGTGATAGGTTTTCCAAACGTCTTCCGTCTAATGCCGACAAATTGTTTACACAATGAAATCCACAGATCTGAGTCTAATTCCTGCACCTGGTCTCAGCCGGAACATTCACATTTTGAAACAGCATTATTTCCTAATCCGTGCGCATGCTAGTCAACAAATCCCTCATTACTGCTAACCTGGCATTCCTATTAGCTATGTACACCTGTCTGTACTGCATTATGTTTATTGTTTCCCTGCTTCATTTTCGTTCATTGGGGTGTATAAAGCATATTTTGATTTGTTCTGATTGCTACAAGTGGATTGGTCTTTTCCCTGTTAGGCGAACTGATATATTCGACACAAGTGGCATATTCTCGTCAGGAAGATCTCCCCAGAAGACATGACAAGGTCACTTTTAGAAGAATAACATGAGGTCAATTTTATTAAATTTATTTACCCACGCACATGACACGCAAAGCAATAGGTTTCCTCTAATTATGTAATTGAAACGAATTGAAGGCACAAGGTGCAAACGCATTCACAATACAAACATTCTGTGAGCGTCTCTTTCCCAAATGATCATCCTATATGCCTAACAAGACTAACACTAACTCGATTAAACTTTTTGAGCCATCAACTGATATATGGGTATGACTGGGCAGTGGTCAATATGGACTCCATTCAGTCACAACCAACCGCTGCGAACAAGCCCATTCAGCTCGCTAAAATGCCTTAGAAGGTCACAAACAGTGGTCATACCGTCCAGCGCACTTGTGTAACCATCACTACGTCCCCTGCACATTCCATCGTATTGTGGTTTCGAATCAGCGTAGACCTTTGAGGTTCACAACCATTTATCTGTTTATTTGTGAATAACTAATTAATTATACATCATCAAATTATTCCTGATTTTAGTTCCCCACCCAGCAACCGAATGCTTATTGGAAAACCCTATAAACCTTTATGTCATATCCGCAACCTTTTGGATTCTGCGATACGAAATTTTCACCGTTGGTTTTCGTCGCATATTTTCACTTTTACTCTGCTGTTCTCTTCTCGTCTGTCCGATCGTTTAGGGAAAACTGACCGCGCATTACCGATTCTCTATCGTTCATCCAAAACACCTTTTGAAGAACGTGGCTTTACAGCTTCATACAAGTGCGCGCAAGCATTTGAACGAATAAACATAAGAACACCGACCCCAACGCATGGAAGACGTGTGCGTTACCGCTGTGCCAACCAGCTCATACCATGACTGAACCGAATTGCCATTTCATGTTTGTTCAGGTGTCGTCTTCAGTGATAGTCAGTCAGTTCATTTGACCCGACAGCAACGAAGGGAGACGTAGATGACAACCTGTTAACTTCGATCGAAAGCCTCTCACCAGATCAGGATTTCCATACAGGTTACAGGATGATTTGTCAACGGACCCACAAGATTCGATTGGCTGTTCGTAATAAACTCACAATTGCTTGTGGATAGCAGTGTGGAATATTTGATGTTGATTGACTTGCACTTACTATCCTTCGGACTTCACCTGCACATTCGTTGCTGTCGGGCCAAATGAACTGACGATCACTGAGGACGACACCTGAACAAACATGAAATGGTAATTCGGTTCAGTCACGGTATGAGCTGGTTGGCACAGTGGTAACGCATACGCCTCCCATGCACTGGGTCCGAAGTTCATTTCCAGAACGGGACGGTGGATATGCACTACTGATGGGCTCCAATAAGAGAGA
>UZAN01040957.1:2742-16154 GCA_900618425.1 Echinostoma caproni
CACATGACTTACTTGCTTTTAACACCATCGGAATGAAGCTTCTCCATCCCAGTGAAATCATTACTTTCCACTTGCACAGTACGCTCTTTGCCTTTAGAAGCACTTGTAGTTTTGTGAAACGAAAATACATTCCTGGCTCACGGTTTTCAGTTAAAAGTTGAAAATGTAGACAACATTAGGATTTCGTGAATCCTATCGCATTTCATTCCGGCGAGAGAAGAAGGCCAGTTCGGGTGTTTACGAATACAAAGGCGNACAAACTAATGGAAGTGATTAGTAAGCTAAGACATTACTCTCTGCTCAAGAGAATTTCGTATTTATTTGCATGAAAGATTTTCACCACTGAAGCGTACACAAGCAAGAAAAAACTTCAAGTTGCTTGCACTGCAACTTATAAAGTGAAAACTTTAAACAGCACGTGGCTGAGTACCAAACGTGTCCGAAGAGGAAGGTATGCTAACCTACGTAACAAATTTGCACCGAATTCTTTCCTGGAGAACGTGTGAAATGGAAAAGACAAAACAGTACTGGTTTGGCACATGTTTGAAGACACCAGGAGTGATCTCCGATACTGTCGACTGCAATGAATTGTATTGAAAGGTAGTCAAGTGATCGAACAGTCAAACGGGATAGGTTGGATGAATTTTAGGATAAGCCATTATAAGCTGGATTACTGCTGATGGTCTGTCTGTTCAAAAAGTAAGCCCATGCGTCCGGTTGAAGGGATGTATGCTTTGGAGAAGAAGGATTGTGCGAGTATCGCTGAATAATTCATTTAGTAGGACAGGTTTGCCAAGTATTTGTGAAATATTAACAAAACACGTCCAAACATAAACAACTACGGTTAATTAGTAAAAGCATATTGCTACACCGTTGGGTCTTATGTGAATTTCCATGTTAAACTCCATGATGAGGTTGTTGTAATTGGAGTTAGATGTTCTTTAGTATCTCCTATGGTAGACACATTTCTACAAACAGTTGAATGATGATGGCGTTTTTCACCAGTTCTGATGAAGCAAAAACAAAAGATTTATTGGTGCAAAATTGTTGCTCTCACTTCTGGATGAACGCCTGGATTCAAGCAGTGTCTTCTACCCTAATTTTGTGAGTTCAGGAAATATCACTGACAAAAGTGGGAACTAGTAAAATGACATTTCTAATGGAATCAAAAAGAAAATCTCACAGAGTTATTTTAGGTCCAAAACTTTGAACTGTAGTTCACTCCTTTAAAATGTTCAGCAGTTCAGATAAGCTAACAAAATCTAGTGATTCAATCAGAGCTTAAGCTTTGAGAGCCCTTATTCACCTCGGATTATCTGAATGATTTTGAGTTTTTGGAGCTGGTGATTGAAGTGACGTAAGAATCGGAAGGCTGATTTGTCGCACGGTTATATAGGATGCAAAATCAATTGGATTAAATTTTGGAGAAGCATTTCATGACCATCGTGAGATATTATCTTACTTTCAGTGGGAATTGACAGGTTGCTCTGTCAACAAAAATCACATCAAAATGACAGCTTGTAAAATCCTGAAGAACAATATGTTATTTAAAAGATTCTTCATGAACAAACTGCAACTAGTATTAAGTTTGCGGGGTACTGGACCCATAAAAAGATAATTTATGTAACCTATTTAGCAAGTAATCCAAGGTAGGCGGAAGGAACTTACTCAAATAACTGTTGACCATGCAGCATCGGATGACGAATGCCACGTTGAAAATCACCGAAATACATACGAACAATATGATGATGATCAGGATCTCCAAAGGCATATTGGTCACTGGATGAAAAAAAGAAAAGAAAATATATAAGATAACATGTTGGTGAGTATACCTTGTTGTCTACACAGGCATGCAGAATGCATTTACTCCTTGCAGAGGAGAATCAATTGAGATGTCGCCCTCAAACGGCATTACTCTAATCCAGCTCGAATTGAATACAACAAATAAAGGTTGGTGACTAGAATCACACATGCATACGGTACTACCAGGGGACAGAAATGTAAACCATGCATGTAGAGCATTCAGCGTTTTACGTTTAGTCGTTTAAAAAGAGAGGATCCGTTTTGCAATTTCAATGCGACTATCTAGTTAGACAGTGCTAATTGTCAAAGTGGAAATTTACATGAAAGTGCTAATTGTTTTTGGGTATTGATCAGGTCCGACCGACGTTTTATTATTGCATTAGGGGCTGCTAAGTGATGCATAACGTCAGATTCTATGCATTTCCTCCAGCACAAAATACATCCGTTTCTTTTGACTACCAGGATAATTACAAAATTAGTCCGTTTCATTTCTCCGACCAGGTAGCAATTTAATCAAGTTAATGAAAATAATAAAATAGTAAGTTACAAAACTGATCTGTCCGCTGTGTGCTACCCGTGGTGTATCGAGTCAAATTAACCAACCCGGAACTAAACTAGCCTCCCCTCTGACAATTAGCAATGACTAGTAGATACGATTTTCCGACAACAACAAACTATGTAACCCTATGCGGAGGGGGGGGGTGCATTTAGTGTGGAATTGTTTTGTCAACCAAAATAAAATGATGTTGGCAGGATTGCTCTGTCATCATAAAAAATAAACTTGGTTCCATATTGTTCGATCAAACTGTGTTGCATTTCACTTGTTCCCAACGCAAAAAGCTATTACTGACAGTTCATCATCATCATCATCATCATCATCATCATCGTCATCATCATCATCATCGAACAACGAAATAAAGGGAAACGAACTTCAGTGATCGCTGCCAAACTCCTAATGTTTATGCATTGGGGTTTGATGGACTGGTACTGCCAGCGTGACCAGACACTATGCAGGATTACGATTAGGGTTCTCGTCCAAAACCCTTGATTCTAGCAAGAAACTAACATCAAGGCAGCGGGTGAAGCGAAGTGGAGGACAATTTACTTGAACTGATTACTCCTCCACCATTTTTACCGACTGAAACGCATACTGTAGTCGAATCCCTAACATGGAGGACCAGGAGACTGAACTTCGTCTGACCTCTACCCATTGACCTTCCAGAAATCATAAGATCTCCTGGCTTCAAGTCAAGTCAAGTCAAGTATTTGCTTTATTCACCCCTAAAGGTGGAAATTCAGCAGTCACATAGTCAACCAACAATTATCTAACAAAATTATAAGAGAATTATCGTAAGCAATGAAAAAGAAAATTTACGGGATGACTGAGTGAAGTTCCGAAGCGATGCATTCTGGGATGACAAGAAAACAGGCAAGGTAGGGCACCACAGAAGACCGATAGGCGGTCGTACGAGGAAACATAAATCGTTAAAGCGGGACCTGGTGGAGGAGGAGGACACACAATTAATAAGATCTTGATGTGACGGATGTGAAGGGTTATCTATGATTTTTTTTTGATAACGAGAAGCATGATTTTGTATGTTGGGAAATGATCAAGTCACAGATAGTTTCACGGGAAATCCCGCTACTTGATAAATGTGTAAATGATCTGAAACGCAACTCATAGTCCTTTTTGAGCATCCCTGGAAAGACCCGTATAACCGTTGGGGTAAAACACAGACAAAAAGGAAATATTTACTCAAGAAGCGAGGGATGGATAGTATTTTCAGTCGTAAGATATAAAATTATAGTTTCCTGACCTTTCCAAATACAGAAACAACTTGGTCAGACCAGCATACCTTTCGGTTAATTAATACACCAAGATACTAGATATTTGGGGATTGGATAATAGTATCATCGTACATGTTTAAAATGAGAAAGGGTTTCAGGGGATTGGCATAACGATTCCCTCTGTAAGGCGAGAACAGCATGTCTGCACATTTAGTGGGATCAAAAGTTAGGTTATGCTCAGCGGACCACTCAGCAAGGTTAGTAAGGCCAATTTGGAGGGTGGGGGTTGACAGATGCATCAAGGTGTGCGATTCCCACTGCAACATCGTCCGCATATATAATGGGTAGGGAATTTTGTAAAGTAGGCACGGATAAAATATAATTGGAAAAGAAAAACGGGATATGCCTAATGTAGAAATTAAGGAAGAGGAGGAACGATCAGGGTAACGTGTGAACGGTGATCGGTTTATTAAATAGTTAGTGAGCACTGCAGTTATGGTTTGAGATATTCCGTTGGAAGACAACATAAACCTGTCAACACAATTGAAGGTGTCACTGTAATCCAAGAAACAGGTTCTGACAGCTTTGTTATTTCCATCAAGTGCTGGCAGAATGTAGTGAACCAGAGAAGCTAGGGCATCTAGGGTAGAGCGAGAGCAACAGTACGCAAATTGGTTTTGGTCCTGAACATTCAGCTGAGATTACTTTCCTTGAAGGAGTAACTTCTCGAAAAGCTTCAGCACAACAGACGTGCATGCAATGGGACGGAATTTTGAGGTGCCCGTTTTAGGCACGGGAGTGATGGAGGCAGCTTTCTAACAATCCGGTATAATTCCGTTTTCCAAGCACTGGTTAAACAAAGCTGTGAGCAATGGTGAAAGTGTATGAGCGCATCCCCTAAGGATGGTAGCCTCCAACGGGAACGGATGATTTATTGGGTTTGATTGTCAGCAACTCTTTCAGAACATCTTGCTGTCGAACAGTAAATAGTTCTTTATTGCTGGGGTCAATGTTTGCGCTGGTGATGATTGGCCTCGTCCCCGTGTTGTTGGTATTTTTGTTGATTGTTCTATTTAGTTCCTCAATGTCTATTGTTGTTCTAGACTCGATTGAGGATTGACCACTCAGTTGCTTGATAGTGTCCCAGGTTTCCCAGAAGGTTTTATTGTGCAGGAGTGTAAGAGTGTAAATGCCGTTCAGTCGATGTAGCTCACCTTTGATAACAAGAGGTAATAGTTTCACTATTTGAAGACCGTTGCTTGTGTATACCCTTTCCTTGCCTCGACGTAACTGCTCCAGATGGGGAGACGAGATGCGGTCACGCAGAAAGTATAGCATCTTCCAGGGGCAGCATATATCGTAGCAGAAGTTTAGATACTCTGTAAGGTGATCACAATAAATGGAAAGATTGGGGTCTTCGAACACACTGAAGTCCGTCTGAGAGACCATCACATTGAGCTTCTCTGGGTTCTCTTGGTTACACTGACGTTTTCTTCTTTTTATGTCACGGCTTTTGTGAACGATATATGATTGACCTTGCTGTACACTTTTTGGGAAACTTTAATAAGGGCATGGTCTGAAGACCCAAGAAGGTAGGGGGAAGATCCGAAAAAATGATAGCATTATTTACAAAACGCTTGTCTTATTGAACATTTAGTCTTGTTGCGAAACTCACTATGTTTATCAAACCCAGAACAGACAAATATGATATGTCGACACTTGAAATCACTGCAGATGATACATAGCGAAAAATCAAGATAACTCATTAAAGCTATGGAAATAATATCTGAAAAATGTAGAAGTTCCTCTGAGGGACAAGAAGGAGAAATATAAATGTTAGCTAAGACAATCGACCGATAGTTACTGAGCTGCTTGGGATTGCGTTTATGTACGGAGGCATATATGTGACCAGTGGAATGAGCAAATGTTTGGTGCACGTTCTTGCACCAATTGAGTTTGATATAAGTCACCCGGCCTCCTCCACGCTTCTGATGCGTTGCCGGATGGTATTTAGTGAAGCCATCGGTTTTAGTAATCCGTTAATGAATTTGCTATTTAACCAGGTCTCTTGTAAAAGAATTGCGCCTAAGTTAGAGTATTCTATACAGCGCACAGGATCAGATATATCTGGTAATTTTCCAAGCAACGAACGGACGTTGTTGCTGATAACGATGGGTATGCATAGTTGTGGTTAAGCTCTTTGATGCAGTGCTGCTCTCGAACCACATTAATGATTCCACCAATATCCGCGAGATTTTGTGAGATTCCTTTTGTATTTATTTCTTACTGATTTTCCAAATTCAAGTAATTCAGGACACAAATTAGAGATTTTGATGTTTATCATGAAGACGTTATGAACTTTCGCGACTGGCGTCATCGTAATTGCGCAATGCATCTATGGAAACGACCCACAAGGCGATTTGATGTGTAAAACCAACGGAAATGTCTGACTATGTGACAATGATCGAACGGAGAAACAACAGCGCGGTCAAATTTGAAGGTCCCACCAAAAGCCATCTTGTGTGGCTCGTTGGATCACAGAGATGCACAAGCCATCACACCACATCAAGGTTCAGTGTCGTCATGATAGTTTCCTGACAAATAGACCGAAAGTAGATGAAAACCAATAGCCAGTATAGGATCAGAACTCAATTATCAGGAAAGTTCGGAGCTCTTGGTTTTCATCTGCTTTCGGTCCATTTTTTCTCAGTTCTAATCCCGCATATATGTAAAATCCGTAATTTATTCTGTGGTTTTATAACTGTCACCATCCAAGAGAGAATTTTAAAATTAGGTATTCAGTCGATTCCGGGGAGATCAGAGCCCATAAAAAAGGAAACATTCAATGGTCTCATTAAGTTCTTAGTTGTACTTATTGCACGAATTGTTGCAAGTGAAATAATAATTTTGTAAAGTTATACCGTGAACCAACAGAATGATGCCAAAATGTAATAGTGTGCTGTCTGGAAAAATGGCTTGTGAATTGGACTTGAGTTCATGACGGTTTCCGTCTCGTACAGCGCAAATTACAACTAAGTTAAAAGTTGAGCAAAACAATATCCAACTGTTGTGATCTTAATGAATGCTATTAAGACTTCAAGTTCATCGAGTATCTGACCCGGAATCTGTATGCCAAGGAACTACTCACTTGAAGATTAACAAGTCAAATAAAATGTCTTCCTTTGTCTGTATTCTAAAGATTACACTCGATCTTTGCGTGGCTTTTACAGCTTTGTTTTTGTTGTTTTGTTTTTGTTTGCACCTAGGAGGCCTCTGGTTTCTATTTTTGTGGGGTCTTCATGGGATCGAAAATATCCACACAGTTTGACCGTGCTTCTTGGTCTTTCAGCCACACTTGCATTGGCCCATTTTTGAAACCTTCAAGCGAATGATCAATGTGAGTAGTATGAAAAAATATAACAATACTTCGACGTATTAAGTCCGTTAAGCAGTGTTATCATAAGGGCAAACAAAGAATGAATCCCTTAAATTACTAAGCACATTTTTTGTCAAACGGGGAAGTAGAAGCATAAAAACATTGGCCAAAACGTGAAGCTTGTAATAGTTTAGCTGCAGACAGCAGGGTGTCGTTAATAGAACCACATGCGAGATCACCAAATTAAAATAATACAATTTTGAAATTTGATTGTGATCAGATCAAGCCAATACTTCTAGGGATTGGAAATTTTATGTTTTATGGGATGATTTTAAAATCTAGGTCTCCATTTCGAAAATTTTTCAGTATTTCTAGTGCTGACACGTACTTGATGGGATTGCGTCACGTGATCCCAGATGAAATGGTAGCTAAGTAGACGTGAGAGTCATTAATTTCCGTTGCATCTGTCCACTATCTCGAATATCAGTCAGATGACCCGATCTATTACAACCACATGTGATGAAATTCCTCGTGCAGGCTATTGGTGCACGTTTACTGTTGCTGATGTTATACAGTTGCGCTAAACATCACCTTTATGTGATTCACGTTCCTTGTAAACGCAGTCTGCAGGCTACAACAAAAAAACAAAAAATGATCAAGGTCTGTAGTTTGTCAATGTCGTTCCACATGTGTCCATGTCACTTTCTGCAATGTCCCTTTTTGTTCTGAATTCCGAATTCGGCCCCGTTTTTTATGAGAAATTGTTTTCGTCTATCACTGGATCAATCATTGTTTACTGACAGACGAGTATATAAGGGAAGGTTCATCAACGCGTGGAAGCCGGGCAATCAGTTTCGAGCACGTTGTGAGAAAATGGTGTTAACTTAACTGTAAACTATTAGTTTTGCTAGTTTTTTGTATGAATTTTAAAAACTACCCTTCAAAATCCGTGATAAACCTAGGATATACGATGTTTTTAACGTTGCCACAATTTGTGCCAATGTGTTGCGAATGAAAAATGATGACAGTGGAACATATTTTTTCCCCTTTTGTTGGAGGAATTGGAATATAATCAGAACTTTTGCACTGATTGTGCTAATGTGATTAAATTTGTCAAGTTGCAGTTTATTTTCAAGTCACGTGTTGATAACTGGGGCAGAATTATTGGGTTGTATAAGTCTTCCAGGGGTAGATGAAAGAGAGGCGGCTTGCTGGTTTTTGTTCTCGGTTTGCCATTAATCTTACTTCTTGGAAAGACATTTTTATTCTTTCTCTTTCTGGACGCAACACCTGAACCCGCAACTAGATTTTTCTCCGTATGTTCCGCTGGAAACGGTTAAAAGTTAACCAAAACCGGACTGCATTTCAGCGACCTAATTAAAATAGAATGCTTGAACCTAATATGTTTTACGGAAATACCGCCATACGCTAAATACATACAGATTGTCAAGACCGAAAGAAGACATATGTCGCGAGATTTCAACATTTCGTTTGATCTTCTCAATCGCTGAAGTAAAACAAACAAGCACATTTATTTGTTAGTCATAGTTAACGGACATGCACAGTTAGGCAGGGGCTATTCGAATTAAAAAAATAGGTCAACTCCATGGCAAGTGAACTGATTGGATCAAAACCTTTTGGGTGCACACAACAGGATTATGTAATCCCATTAGCAACGCCTCATTTATTGCCAACAGTTTTGCATTGCAGTAACGCAACAACGATTTGAAGGAGGAAGCGGGATCAAATATGTGTTTGGCTGTCATGAAGTACTGTGCAATCGCGATATATATTCTTTCTGTCTTGATACGATGAATAAAGGGGACACAGTGTTTCAAACATACAGAGTAACTTGGTAATGAAAACTGCATTTTGCTTTAAACGTATTCACATATGTTAACAGTGACCATTTTAACTTAGCCCCATCTCTAATACAGCCTGAGTGCAAACCTCTAAAGATTAAGTAGAGTGAAATTCATAGAGAAGAGCGTGTGGACCCAGGCAACTGTTGTGATTCTAAGCGTTTGCTTGGAAACATGTTTTTACTTCTTAGTCGATCCTGTAAAATGTGATACTGTAATCTGTCATTTTCTTTAAATTCTGAGGGAAGTGTCGGTAATTCAAATAACAGAAGAGTTTGGTGATACAGAGTGATAATTACACAACATCACACTTGTAAAAGTTGGCTAAAAACAAACATATTCACTTCAGCAACTTAAATAATTGCAGCTGTATGTTTGTGGTCGGCTCAAGTGTGAACAAATACAGGTNAATACAGGTAGTTCCTTTTTGTTCAAAGCAACATTACCCTCGATCTTCAGTCATATTTTTCAGCTGCGTGCAACTGCAACGACAGACAATAGCAAAATAACAGGCTTCAATATCTGTGAAAAACGTTAGGAGTAAGGGATTTCCCAAGTCGCTGAAATCCGTAACAGAGGTACGACACGCACATCTCAAATCTCTGTCGACATACCTAGTACAAAACCGTCCTCAAAGCTTATGTGCTGTGCACATTAATGTGTGAACTTGCTACAATGCTGGGCCAATGCATATTTGCATTGAAAATCAACAATACACTGAAATAGTTCAGTGTCTTGTCCATCCATTCACCCACCGAAAATTCTTAGGTCCAGGAAACTACGAATTTATTATAAGCAGCTTCTAAATTAGCGATCACGTGTTCTTTCCAAATTACCCGTTGTATCACGTGAGTAAGTAGGTGTGGATCCCGTCAAGTGGTCACGATGAGCCGGAGGAAAAAGCGAGGCTATCCTAACACAAGTAACCTTTGTTGTGATTATTAATAAACCACCCAATGCGTTCGCTGGAAAGTGCTTTTGACCACAAATTATCGTCCCCTTCATCACCGGAAATGTGCCTCACGAATAAAACATTGGATGCCTTAGCACCATGCACGAAGAACTACAAAAATGCCTCGGTCAAACTCGATCACCTGTTTGTACTCATGCGTGTAGTCAGTGAGCTAAGTTTCTTGGATCTTCTATATTGCAAGCAACAGATGCCACCTTGAATGCTTTCCGATGAAATGCGACTCAAGTTCCATGAATCAGAAATATACGTTCAATTCCCTACTACTCGAGTGGTCAGCAAACTGACTGACAATTCACGAGTTCATTCACACTGACATAGGATGCATGAGAACACTCACAATATAGATTATTATTTACCGAATATTGCGATGAATTGGACTTGGATTATCATTTTAAGTGATTACAGGGAATCCTATAGGAAAGATTATGAAATTATCATGAAATGAAATGTAAGGCTCTTTTTAACCGGATTTTTTTTTCGGTTGCTACAACGAAGGGTCCCATGTAGAAGATGTACAACTGAACGCGACAATTAGCATCATGTCATGTCGATGTCGATTAGCAAAAACATGATCTCAGGTTCAATCTGGCAGTACAGATCTTTCGGAGGCGGCAACAACAGACTGTCTGGTATCTGCTTATCACGTATCAGTTAGCACGAACGTTTGTAATTTGTTAAAAACGGTAAAGATTATATTCTGTGTGCTAACGCGAAATCAACTTGTAGAGAGACACTAATAAATTCCCATCAACCGGCTGATTTTCTTCCAAAATAACAGAACCAACTCATGCATATTACTCTTATAAAACGGCAGCGAAAAAAACAGTAAAATTGACGCATAGGTGAGTTGAATCATTGAATGGGGATTCGTATGAGTGGAGAAACCGCCAATCAACAAGCAATCCACTTGTCACGATGTGGAACGCCTATTTAATACGATTGATGAGATAAACTTGGGATTTACGATAGAATGTCGTTGCGAACAAGAATCCACATTCACTGCCAACAAAAACAAGTGATTAATAACACATTGGATGTTTTCTGCAGTCGCTGTAAATGCTAGTCTAACGTCGTCGAATACTGTGCTTATCCAGCCTCCCTTGTAGTAGAAAACACTACCAAACCAAATACTGTTGTGAAACGGCAGTGAAAATACACTGTATAGACTTTTTGACAGTGTCAGTAGTCATATTTACTTTCTCCCTGTCTAGGTGAAATGAGCATATGGTATGCATTCGGAAGAAAGACAATAGGGAGATTCCAGAGGAGCTATGAAAAACAGTATGGTCCATGTGTGCTATGATTCTGTCCTGAAAATTAAATTATACCACTGGTCGATATTGTAGTTCCTGTAATAAATGCGTGCCAGGTTATCTCATGTCCTGTCTGTGACTATTGTTCTAAGCTGCTTTTAACTCTGCTAAAGCATCTTATCTCAAAACTCACGTTAAAGCATGATGTTTCGTAGAAGCTCTGGAGCGAGTACTGAAAAAGATTGGTGCATATTCATATTTGAGATGCTTGGTATCCTCAGCATAATATTATATATAACCTGATTCTACATATGCGCGGATGTAACTTCTAATGTATTTTCTCCAAAGAGGAAAAGAGTGCGTGCCTGAGCGAAATACATGTATTGCGTCATAAACGGAAGAGACTTTGATCATATCTACCTCAGGAGACTAAAGGAAGGAGACTACAGTAAACCGCTCAAGGTTAATTAGTCAGAGAACCTTGTAACAGAAGACGAAAAAGGCTGTTGATTAGTCTGGTCCAAATTTATTGGTTAATTTGATTGAATAATTGCGAACTGTTTCGCAAATAACCTGATTGTGCAACTATCCCGGTTCTCAACATTTGATTGATTCCACTGAACCGGATGCATGCTTGTTCCTGGGTGTCGGTTTTGAGTTTGATATGGAGGAAAAAATAAAAGGTATTCGGAAAAAAATTGTTGCGGTCATTTGCTTACATATAACTCTGTTTCAACATGCTTGTGCAGCGATCCTGAAAACTACAATCAGATGCTAATGGCAATCAGTTACATTTTTGGCATTTTATAGTACTAGGCAATTCAGACAAATTAAGGATTAAGTATATTTTTCGTCTCTGTATTCTATTTCACAGTTACTTTTTCCAACCTCGTTGTTTGCAGTTACAGAGAATGAAACATCTATCTCCAGGAGAGCTGTAACACGACCTGCCTGAAATCAATACTAACTCAAATCAGTATAAAGGCCAGCAACCAACACATCGAATTGTGAAAAGGCGTGCTAGGAAGATAGTATCGATCAGGTAATTCGGTCTCCGTCGACGCCAGCTAGTAGATGAATTTGCATGTGCTTCTGATATTTTTTCAGGTGCTCATTATCAATAGTACAACTGAAGATAGCAAAGTATCTTTACCCAGGATTCTTTACTGGAAAAATTGCGTCGTTTTCAGATGCGTGTTGAAGGCCGCATCGAAAATGAGCTGCTGTGCTACTTTCTTCGGTCTACCGACACCCAAGCAATGTTGCATTTTCTACAGGCTGGCATTTGTTCACCGATTGGACAATCAACTCCTTGTATTCGGTGTTTTGTATAGTATTGCAGTGTTTAACTTTCACTTTTGTACGTGGAAGAATTTGTAGACGGATTGCATAGAAACAATTCATTACCCAAGATTAAGACGAGATTCAATTGATACCCTCTTTTTTGTGAGTAAGCACGCAAAACAAGGTTTGAGCCTTAGCAAACCTTTAGACACGATAGCATCTGTCGGAAGTCGGAGTATGAAGCATGGGGACAATAACATGCAATTTCTACGTGCAATGTGCCCTAAGATTCTGTGGAACTCCTTTACCGAATGTTGACTCAAAAAGGCGCATGATAATCTGAAGGGTTCACAACCAACTCGTTCAGAGAATCAGAAGAAACGCCGCTAGGATTAGACCGCGGCGCATGTTTTTGAAATCTTGTTTCAGTAAGCCAGTTGAAGCAACTGGAAAACAAGAAGATTTGGTGAGGAAAACACACTGATTTCCACAGTTAAAAATAATTGATAGACGCAACTTTCCGAGGATGTGGATGTGGTTTGACTAACGAAGACTGATATCTGCAGATAATCCAAAATATTTCCCAGAGTTCATCCTGGACAAAAGATTTTTATTCTCAGCTCTGATATCTGTTGGGAATGATGAGTGTGGACAATACGTTTACTGGGGTTTAACCTTAGCCCTGATGATGCAGAGGAAAACTAAATTTGAGAACGGTTATGGGCGGAAAGGGTATAAGCAATAATCTATTCAGAGTTTCTAAAGTTAAAATTTAAAGTGGGGTATTCAAATGTATGAATGAGTCAAACACTAACATAACATCTGATTATGTACAGAAAGGTTTCATGTACACGTTAGCTGAAATTGTGTAAAAAGAACGGTTAAATCGTGGGCGACGTTGTACGGTTGGAAGTTCAATATCTTTCAATCAGAATTTGCCACACCGGGGTCAGTGATGTGTGTTGTATCACCCCCTCCAGTCTTCCTTCCTTCGCTTCTGCCATCGAGTCGTTGCATTTGAAAACCAACTATCGACACTAGTGCCATATATACCGTAATTTAGCCAGGTTTTT
>UZAN01040957.1:16715-66552 GCA_900618425.1 Echinostoma caproni
AGCCAGGTTTTTTATAAACAGAATACGTAAGTTTTCGTAAGAATTATTAGCTGGAGGGCAGCAGTTAATTGGAAATAGTGATTGATTGATAGCGCTGGCAAATGGAAGAAAACACATCTTAGTCCGAGAGATACCGCTAGGGGCAACCTGCCAGCATCCGCACTAGAGACTTAGTCTAAGCTGGACATTGGGAAACTGTAGTCGCCAAAGCCAATAAACCACCGAAAGATATCATAGCAGGTCTGAAACAAAATAATGCTATCCCGTGAGCAGCAGCCAAGGATGATTATGAATAAAAATTCAAAATTTCCCGATATGACGGAGAAGAGTGTGAGTGTAACCCAACCAACTAAGAGACGTATGTGATTCCTCAGGGGTTTGGTAGCCGATTTTTTAAGAGAGATTTACTGGTAAAGGTGTGCATTTCTTACAGTAATTACCCTTCTGAACTTGAATAGATCAGTGGTTTCAGGATGCGACAGGCGTGTGGGTACAAAACTCACATTCGGCGGTTGGAGGTAATTCCTTTTCGGTCTTGATTTTAGAATAACCGCAATCCTCTGTCTATGCAAGCGTTTTCAAAATGCTTCCATCCGTGTGCTGCTCGTGCGTCAGCATTGGAAACCTTAGAAGGAATTCCACTACGACGGGGATCCTTAAAATTTGGTTATTTTTCCCTAATATGACTCTCACTCCAACACCTACCGAAATCGCGCGAAAACAACGATAACCTCAGAAATACGATACAATTCTCAGGTATGCTATCCAGAATTTAGTTTCGTTTTAAGAAAATTGAGCATTAGCAAATTTTTCTGTTTTGTCCAGATGTTATTGGTCCATCTTCGTCTTCAATACCTGTCAGTCTCTAATTTCATCATTTTAATTTTATGTAAACTTAATAAATACAACCCTGTCAAAAATATGCTGGGATGAAGACAATTGCGGGAATCCCGTTTCACAGTGTATTACCTCCATTGTCTGCTTCGGTTTTCCCTACAGTTTCTGGGTGTCAGCCAATGACTTATTACCTACCGCAGTCTGATGAACCGGCATTTGCATCCGCCATTATATTTAGGTTCACATCTGTTGGCGGAATTCCTTTGCATCACATTCCACTACCAATGTATCAGAAGTTAATGCTTCAGCATTTGGGTAACTAAGTTTTAGATGTGTGAGGCACGGCTCATAGTCGTCAACTAAATCACAAACATTCTAAAGCACTTACCGATTTCCCGAACCAAATGGTCCGGCCGGTTAAAGCTACGCGACGGGCAGATCTGTCATGATATACCATTGATGTGGCAAAGAAATGAGTTGGGAGAATCACCAATGAATACAAGCATGAAATATAAAACCTTCTGAAATTATCATCGAACGTTCATTTTAGAGAACATCCATTCAAACTATGGTTTCAAAATGCCACGTGGAATACCGGCGTCAGTCATTCGCAGTCAGAGGGTGTTCGACCTGGAGCTCTATTCCATCCTATTTCGTCTGTGCACCAAGCAAACTGATACTCGATGAAGCATTAACACATTTTACATTCCAGCATTAGCGAAACTGCATTCAGCAGTGGAAGAATCCCGTATCATGTGACGCACATGAGGAATTGTATGTATTACAGTCTTATAACCACAACATGAACCTAAGGGACGAGGAAAGAATGAGTTCGTAAGTTATTCCCCTAATAAGTCGTTGATCTTTGAACATAATATTTTTATTTTCTCTATGACAATCGTCCAGATAAGAATTGGTCTTATTTTTTCCCGACTTCCAGCTGATTGGATACCCCAAACCATCTATCCTGTGTTGCTTCAAACATCTCTGTGACTGGCGCAGTTGCTGAATATCCTGCCGAAAACTTCTCTATTTTATGCTAAATTTGGTCATGTACAACGCAAATGAAGCGTAACCTGGCGAACAGGGTAGCACTACTGCACATCTGTTTTGACTCTTTTGAATCTCATCAATAGCGTGAATCAGTTGATTGAAATGATAATCAATCCCGGAGCTTCACAGATGGAAGGCCGGTAAATTACACAGTTGATCACTGGGCAACTGATCAAACCGTTCTTCATTTTGTTCAAACAAGAAATATCACCGCTCCCGTTGTAGGTTGCCTTCAAAGTGATAACTATACAGTGGTTAATTGTCCTCGTCCTGTACGTTTTCGGGGTCAACCCGTAGGTGGGTAGACATATGCGTTTTACTGATGAAACCAAAAGAAGTTCAAATATGTGATTTACAACATGCGGAGGTTTTCAGTTTAAACTGTGCACGAGGAAATTCTCCATGTGATCGCATACAATTACCGCATGCTCGTTTAAATACTCTAGTCGTGCTTATTGGCTTTCCTTTTTATTTAATACCGCTGTATGTAAAAACATGGATAACTCATCGAGAAAACTGACTGTGTATGCGTTTGGATTTTTTTCTATTCTAGGGTACCCTTATGAACTGATGAATTTAACTTCCCTTACTTCTCAATGCATCCCCTCGCTGAATCTTTATTTGGTCACATTTTGGCTGTGTTACTCCGGCAATCACCTACAGGTGATCTACACTGAGCGATCCCTGCAGTTACACGGTGGGGTTATTTCTTTCCCTGACTTTCTATATTGATCAACGTAACAGAGTCTCATTTTTCAGGTCTCTCATGCTGTCGCAAAAATTGCTGTAAACGTGGCTCCACTACTAATTCCAGTTGCTTCTTTTTTTGCCAATCTTTGCCCACTTGGTAAACTGTTTGAGCTAATTTATGCAATTTCCGGGTTATGCTTTACAAAGCACTCATTAGCCATTCCCTCAGGCCAAATGCTCATCGAAAATCGGTGCAATTTGCATCGTGTTACTGGTGAGTGATACATTTCGCCTAAGAACGATTTTCGATCCCATTCCTTTTATCTTTCATCGTTTTTTATCCTTATCTTTGATTCGAACTGCTCATCTCAAATACGGTTTTCTGATGAAACAGAATAAATCGCTAATTGAAAGGTCCATTCCCAACTGTGACGTACTGTGTCCCATTAGCAAAATTGGGAATTCAGCTTCGCCTTGATAGCACATAGAGGCATCTGTTTTCCCACCTGTGGCAAAAGCTATATTGTTCCGATCAACACTAGTGAGTGCAAACAGAGAAAAGGTGCGGTGCAACTAAACTGTCTTTCTAAAGACACCTTACCGTTCATATCACCTGTATTTAGTTGCTGATAATAATATTTGTTATTCCTTGGTTTTCATTAGGCAAACCCGCTTTGGGTCAGTGAGGTAATGAAAATCGTGCTAAGCGATAAAGCAGAAACCTCACTGATGTGTATGATGCCCGTCAATACTCCTTGGTGTGCAATGAGACTACGAGGTTACGTCAGTTTTCGGTAGGGAAGCAATACCAAAAATTGCTTCTTTATCATATCCGCATACACACCTATTAATTTCATTTCCGATTCATAAAAGGACAAATTTTGCGACACCCTCAACAGGCTCATGCAATTGAGCCAGAGATCTGATGTTATAGTGCTTGTAGGTGGTTTCAACGCGCGGTTGGAGAACTGAGAGCATCCAGCTCTCGTCTCTTTGAAGTAACTTTGAGGTAACTGATTCAGTGTTTCGTAAAGATTTCGTGGAACGTTCGTCATCACATAAAAATCAGATGTGTGCTTCTATGGCTAGGGCATGTATTGTGTATGCCCAGCTTTCGTCTGTCTCATTGCACCTTGTTCGCAGTTACGGCTCTAGGTTGGCAGGAACTACACGGAAGTGAAAAGACGAGGAAACCAAGTACGAAGCGATGAGGTAGAGTAGGTGTCTCCCGTATTCGAAAGACTCTCTAACTGGTTTCTTGGCAACACTGGGAGATATGGCAACTAACGGACAAAAGTGGCATTCTCGTTGTATTTTCTATCAGGTTGGAATGATTGAAAATTAATACGTGCAGAGATGGGTTGTAAAATGTGTGTGCTGATTCCTTTTTTTTGCCTACCTCCAATCAGGGCCAAACACTACCTTATGCTTGCTCATTTACTTTGTGTACATTGTGAGCTTGGCAGCGATCAGCGACGTTCACTTCTCTGTATTCCGCTGTACGTTGATGTTGATAAAGATGATGAATTGCAGAATTAGTAAAACGCCTAATCAAGAATTATTGCGCTTAATTTATTGTCTCCTAATCCCCTTAGGAGCAGCATTCTGACCACAACGAAAGCTTTCAGAATTCGCCTACATAATACCCCTTATGCTCTCAAAAACAATTCGTAAAAACACTCAGTTTTCCATGACCAGAACATAGGACACAGTCGTCCTCCACCGGTCCCTAATGACCCGAACCAATGCGCATGTGTGATGACCAAATTATGAGCAACATCCGGTCATGGGGCTGGGATGTTGATAATTTCTTTTCTCATTTGTCATGTTTTTGCCCCATTTAACAACTTTTTGACATGAATTCTAATATATTAGCCTGTGGATGAATCACCGTAAACGCTTTTGTTCACTACTGTGTATTCTGGCAGTGTGTAATGATGGTTTATTCGGACAACCATGAACACATCTTAGTAAAGAAGTTAACCGATATACTATTTTCAATTAGGAATAACTACATTTTACCGAATGGGTAAGTAGCAGAAATTTTAAGAAATATTTTAAGGTTACTGCAGCCTTAGTTACGTTTCAGGTAGTGGATATTACTATTTAGTTGTACTACCTACATGAACCAAACTGCAAAAGTAAGTAGATAGATAACTGTAAAATCTGATTTCAGTTGGAATATTATGCCGAGCACATCTCAAAATGGAATTTATTATTTAACTACTTTGGGTGTTTAGAGTACCACGAAAAGGTAGATACATGTTTGATCGATGTCTTAAGAAGGAGAAGGATAAAAATTTGTCTTTTTGTTACTCCGATTCATAGGAAACACCATTTTAAGGTAACAGAAGTTTGACTGAAGATGGCAGTGTACCCCGAGACATCATGTGCCACAAGCAATTCCTTCTCGGAGGCCTGTTTTTAGGGTGAACTTAAGTTAGCAAGGGTAAAACGATATATATATATAGTTATAGCGAGAAAGAGAGTCAGAGAAACAGGGCATTCTATCTTCCAATTGAGCAGCTGCTTGTAGAGTAAATTTTGTGCATGATTTATATTGAGTGGTAACAGTCTGTGTCAAAACCCTTCCAAGATGCTGCCAAGAATTGTACATTTTTCGTTCGAAACCCTGTTTTGGACCGATTAAAGTGCAGTTCCATGTACGTGCTTCAGAATTGTTGTTTCTCACCTGCTTGTTAATCGCAAGTTATAAGAGCAATGCAACGTTCAAAAACGTCTCGTATGAACCCGGTTACGTTGCATATTGCTCGGTACTCAGTCACGATTGATGTAAATCGCGACTGAGAGAATATCACTCATAATCTCCCTGTTCATCAGACCGGTGAGGGGCAACAGATGAGAAAAAGGAGTCATGTCAATTCAGAGCACGCACTATGTGACAAACGGGCGCTATTGAATTGGGTCTGATTTCCCAAGAGACAAGTATGAGGCTCAGTATCCAGCAAAATGAGATGTGATGAGGTACCTGGATTCATTTGTTTGAAGATCACGTGTTAAGTGTCCTGCATTTCATCTACTGTCGAGGAACTCATTACACTTTTGTCTGATTCCATTTGTTTTTGGACAGCAACGGGAACCGAGAAGTTGGTGGATTGGCAAATACCCGTTCAGCAAGTAATGAAAGTGCTCCATCATTTAGTGAGTATTTTAAGAACTAAAAACGTTTCCGGGTCCTAAATGTCAACTACACTATATAGGGAAGTATCGTCTTTCATATTGAACAAAATCAGTCGTCAGGTTTTGCGCTGAGCTGTATCACAACAGTGAACAATGTGAGGGAAGAGTTTTAGCTGTCAGTCTCCTTCCGGAATGGACAGAATACATGCCTGTGGCAGATGAGTGCTTAACTCAACCACCCAAATGGTACATACCTTATTGCGATTATTACTATATTATTATATTATTAGCTACGTGTCCGCTAATAGGTTCTAACTTTCCGGGTACGATATCATTACCTTTTCGTTTAACCATCTCTTAAGACGCCGTATCACCTAGCTTTGCACATTTACAGATGCACTACACAGTGCTTCTGCCTTCTTTCATAAGCCAACGGAATTGCTTTTTACCTTTGTTTGTGCAAACCCCTCTTCTGGCCAATTATAGGAGCCCCATATAACTTGCCACCCAGATAACGATGCACATTCAGATTATCATCAAGCTGAAATCAATCAACAAGTCAGAACAGTGTTACATGCTTCTTTTGTCGATCACACATGTTTTTCTTTTTCGGGAACCACAGAGTATCATGTTGAACACTCACACATTGTTATCCGGCCGATTGCTTGGTAGGAAACATTATAATGTGCTTTTACGTCGACGAAAACCGAAGCATCATATCTATTCAAACTAACCAAGATGCCGAAGATTCAAGCTGCATTTGAGTTAAGCGGATGACCTACGCATTTCATGCAGAGGAACTTTGACAGTCGCTATTTAGTAGTTTAAGTTTCCCGAGTATACCAATTGGAAGATTAGAAGAGCGGGAGTGAATGTTGTCTGCAATGGATTCTCATCAAGACTGAATCGAACTGGCTCCCAGTGACAAATGAACAAAAAGCATTCAGCAGCGCCAGTGTTGTTTTGAATCCCAAAGGATTTTTCTGTTATGTATAACATGCTACTCATAATTCTGTGGGTGTGTGCAATTACCCAACTCACGTTGTTACTGTTAACTTCCTAAATATCTGTAAATACATAAGTAAAAGTGTACGGTGTTGTGTTCGAAACCTAATATGACAAGCTTGAGCAGGCGATAATGCACCTAAAGTTGCTTGTGTGACAACCATTAAATCCATCAATTTGTTAAACATGTGAAACGTTCCGCTGAATGAAATGAAAGCATTTACTCCCTCTTATTTTTCATCTGAGTACATAAAAAGATAGGTACTGCACAACAACTCCTGAAGATATTTTGACTACATTTAAGAGACTTCTTTGAAGCGATTCAGCCGATTTTGAAGAGGTTGATCAGTGTTATCGCTAAAAGTGCAACACAAATTGGCAGCGGATTCTGTTCAATTAACACGCACTGTACGACAGCGATATGTATGATGATTGTCCTTTGCAGATTAAATAACGCAAACAGCAGCTGGATTAAATGCGGATTTGCGTTCGACAGATATGTAAAATTTGTCGTTACCGCCAGTGCAGAAATCTGAAACTGAGACTGGTATTTTATCAACTCGTTCGATGAAGAGGGAGTCTTGCATGTGCATATGGTCAATATATCAGAGTGACACAAAATTATTCATCAAACTCCATAATAGGTCTAATGAGGTTCGCTTTGAAACATGTGCTTCTCAAAGGGTGATATCATAAGCAGATTGGGTTAACTATTGCAGAAACAATTTTTACACACTTGCGGAAAGAAGGAATCCTTCGTAATGAGCAGGAATCTGTTGAAACCTTAAGAAAGGCCGCCTGGATACTAAATCGTTTTGATTTTTTTAATGCTTTGTGGATTATTGATGATTCTATCTGCTATGATAACGAAAGGTTTTTGTTATTTCTCATGCAGAAATATCGTGTTGCTGATTATTGACAAAACAATGATAATAATTTCTCCTTACACCTGAGGTGATACATTACTAATGCAAACTAATATGACTCATATTATTCACAAGAGAACTTATATGAACCTAAAAAGCTGTAATAATTTTTTAACTGGATTCCCTGTCGACAAGCACACTCTGCAGTGTCACAGACATTTCTTGTTTGAGCGAAATAGAGGAATAGAGAGTAAATGATCAATTAATTTTGATTTATCATCGTTTTAAAACCAATAAGAAAATTTTCTTCCAAAATAGATATCCTATCAAGTGGCTAAATTCCAATGGTAGTGTAAGTTAACTCTGACAGGGTAAAATCATTTCACTGTGAACTTTCGAGAGGACAAGAGTGTTCAGTAAATGGTCCTATTCACGCACTTTTGCATGGTATTAATTTTATAATTTTGTGTGTAAATTGAAAGGAAATATTTCAATTTTATTCCGAATATCAGATGTGTCAGCTTGAAAATCTATGGTTCCATGTGCTTTAGATACGGTAAACGTTGTGCTTGATGGTTTAAATTAGAACGCTATGTACAGGTTTCACAATTTACTCTATACCAAACCTTAGGAAACCGTGTATTCTCTGTCTCTCTGTGTTGTTCATACAATTTACACATTTTCCACGAACGCGAGGTTCACGAACGAATATCGAACGCAATTTTGACTATAGAGTGTTGCTTTTTGTTCTTCTGGTTTTGACGCATTGCTTCTAGCTTCCTGAATGATAACCAGTGGTTACATGTGAAGTAATTCAGAGCAAAACCATCGATTGTCTCAGTTAATTGTTTGTAGTCCTAATAGTTTTTGTTACTGATGAAAGGCATCTGCTTAAGTCGTACCCTTTAAATTATTTTGGACCAATATCATGAAACCGCTGCTGATATTGAAAAAAAGGTTTGACTCACTTTTCTCGGCCATGGGTTGTACAATATATGGTGATTGTAAGAAAGAAGTGAATTGTGTTCACACAGCCACGTTATTGATTACATCATTGAACACCAAAACTGAACAGTCAAGTGTAAATATATATACCCATTTTTAACACTAGTGTCTGTGTTACCCGGGTAGATAGATGACTTGTTGTTTGCAACCACTGTCACCGACAGCTCGGTCAGACGATTCGCTAGTAATCAATCAGTGGCTCATGAAATAGTTTGTCGAGGCCTCGAGACAACATTAGCTGTTTGTGCTTGTGAATTTCGGCTGGTTTCTCACTATGCGGAGCAGTGCAGTTCACGATGCACACAACAAATCAATTGGTGAACAAACCAGCCCGCAGGTTGAATCACGCATCACGCGTCTCCATAGTCAAACCACAGCTCCAAAGCACGCACACATAGCTCAACTGTCAGCCAACGTGATAAACCTGTTCGAAACAGCACAAGTGCAAGATTTTTATTGATTTTCTATGAAACAGAGAGAGTGTATGAGTTCATCAGTTGCTACTGTATAATGAAACCGGTGGGGACTGCAAAAGGTTTGTATAACATCCGGTGTGCATAAGTGTATTATAGAAATACCTATACACGTACACTTCCAGAGCTGTGAATCTTTCGAAGTACCAGTCATTTAAATTCACGTGATGTGACAACATTTTGGAAATCTCCATAATTGTTTTCTCAAACTCCATATTTTTTTAGCAACAGGATTGAGCTGATCTTCGTCGAGCACCGATAAGCGAGGTAGTTCACGTGGATACCTCTGATCGTTAACACTTTAGGAGAAAAACATCTATTGGCTTACAACAATGAGCTTAAATTATCATGCAGTCAGTTACATTTTATGAAATCACAAAGTATGCAGTTGTTTTATTCGTAATTATTTATGCTAATAACATAAATATTTCAAATACAGGTTTAACGGGAATGATGTTTCCAACGGGAAATGCCTGACCACAGTGTACAC
This sequence comes from Echinostoma caproni, assembly GCA_900618425.1. NCBI lineage: Eukaryota > Metazoa > Platyhelminthes > Trematoda > Plagiorchiida > Echinostomatidae > Echinostoma > Echinostoma caproni. The sequence continues at coordinate 26,276 of UZAN01040957.1, forward strand.
AGTGTAAACATGATAGCATAATAGCTGCACGATAGCTGCTTAGTTTTGAATTAGCTTCAAATGTTTATAAGAGCACACTGAGCGCGTAAACACACCTTATTTTGAAGATAAACAGTACGAAACCCTTAGTAGATACAGGACAATTGATGTCAAATTATTTTTGGAAAGGTTGTACATTATATTCAACTTCATGGAAATAATTGAATTTCCCTTGGGAATAAACCTTTCTCCTGAATTAACAACTGTCTATATCATTGAAATCAATAACAACATAGTTTTTGCGTTGTCGTCATAATGCCTATTGATTCGATCCGTGGGGGAGGAATTCAGTGTGTTAGGATAGCTTGAGTGGCATTGCTGAATCCGCTTCAATTACGATTGATATTCGCTTGGATATCTTTCAATAGGCACAGCACATCCAAATAAGACTTGATTGCTATTCGCCCGGACGAACTTTTACACTTTTCATACTATTGTGCTTTCAGTGAACAAGAAAGGAAATGAATAACGTTGCTCCATGTTCCACGAAAACGTTGTTTGGATGGACGTGTAACAAAATTGCAGTTGTTGTAGGTTACGGAAATAAATGGAAATGTATTGGAGACAGTTTTACTATCAGTCAATAATCGTCAATATAACTGACACACATAATTTGATTATTTCAAATTTATTTGATCAAACATTGATACATGAAACATGAATCAACAAAATGAATCGGCTAATTCCCTATTGATATGCATTTATATAGATCAATCGATTTGCTTGTGTTATTACTTAGTCAGTTGTCCTTATATACTGGACTGTTTCTTTTTGTTTACCTATTATTTTTTAAAATTTCTTATCATTTGGTATATATATTGAATATATTTCATTCGTTTGTTTTGTGACTTCGAAAAGAATTATTTTAGTCTAATTTAACAAGGCTTTCATCATTGAGTTTATTTCCAAGTTTCAAATCTCATATTTACTACATATACTGCAGATGTCACACCTGGGAGTATAAATATCATTACCCACTTTTTGTGTGGAACATACCATATGATCGGTACTTTATATTCATGAAAGCGAGTGTATCGCTGACAATGAAAACGCAAAGAACACCATGACAAAACATCTATAAGCACTGTTGTCAATGCAACACCGCATCAAAACTATTTATCTTGAAAAGTTTACATCGGGAGCACAAAGATAAGTGACATTTTTCATGGGGGGTTTGGACACATACCTGCCGCTGTTATTCCACTTTTATTCGATTTATCTTTCGTAAAAGCCGGTAATTTAACACGTGCTAAATCAGTTTGACTACTGTCCTTTGAAAAGTGCGGAGAGTTGGTTAGGTAAAGCATTTATAATGAATAAAATCGGTCAACAATTCATTTTATTGCGTTGGTAATAACTTCCGTTTTCTTCCGCTACCTGGTGAGCAGAAGTCAGAAGCTAATTATCTATTTCATACACAGTTTGCCATTCCCTAAATAATTTTTAGGTTATTTTCGACAGGGCAAAAAGAGACTGGGTTTCGAAAATTGATTCGCTAAATGCAATGCACCGCCGTTATTAATATACGAGCAAATAGGCTCTTATCGGTAGCAAGTGCTACATCCTTTCCTAAAATGGATGAATTGGGACACTACCCACAGACTCCGCTTAATTCTTTTGTTAAACGAACGGCATAAATACTGAAAGGAAACCGGTAATAGAGAAATTCAGAAATAGAGCACATTCGGTAACTTTCGCAGCTGGCGTTATTCAAACCCGCTCTTTTGAAGGTGGTTCTGATGTGACAGAAAATTTTGACGTTCTTCAGAAGTACTCCAACTTGGTCTCCTGTTGTATGGTTTTACTCATCCTTACAGTAAATTGAATTCAAGTGGCATGTTCCTATTTCATTCTTTTAATCAATAAATCTTGATTATTTTGATTGTTTTTTTCCAGTTTCTGGAAAATATTCTGATCCATGTTGAATTAATAAATTCAGTAAGATAATCCAATATTACTAGACTTTATTGGAACTGTTGATCGTTCTAAGTTTTAACGGATGGTTGGATGTGTAGGCTGAACTGCATTCAGCGGATCACCTTGTTGTGAAGCGTAATTAAAGTGTTTTTTTTGTCGAAAACGTCACCACATCACGGAATTGAACACCCATGGGAAATGTTCGCTTCTTCCAATCACTAATACTGCTCAAAGCTAAAACCTAAAGAATATTGAAGGTTGAGATGGAAGACGGACAACTCATAGTCGGACAATTTAGCATTGCAGGATTATGTGGCATATTGATTCGTCTCACTGCATAAGTTTCGGTCCACTATTTGCACTATGCGGTTATTCTTTGCCTAATTGCGCCACACTAATATTTCTCTCTTATTCATTGTAATTCGAACGATTGATTTGTTTATCCATTCTTCCCGTCTTTACAAAGCTGAAACATGTGAATCCCGAAAACATGTGTTCCATTTATGTTAACGTGTGTCTTTTGCTAACGTTTATACCATTTCAGATCAGAAACGCTTGCTGATTAGCTAACAGACCCTAGTTACATAATGTCCACACAAATGGCTGTGCCTGTGGAGGCCAGTGAAGATAGACGAACCTAGAAATTGAATTCATCTTGCGCATTGACAAATCCACTGTGACACTTTCACTGTTTATAGAAGGATATCGAGTGAAACAAGAGGTTGGTGCCTCGTTCAATAAAACAGATGAAGACGAAAACCATGTTTGTATGAAAATAACGATCACTGTGATCATTCGACTTGATATATAACGTACTGACCAGTTGCATACAGTGTCGGACTCATTCAATGGATGCATTTGGTTGATTACCTGCTGCTCACTCTAGGTTGGGGTGCACATATTTACTCATGTATCTATCCACTCTATGTAACAGATTAGCTAGAAACCTCGAAGCAAACTGAAGCTTTACAACTTGTGAGTTCATTGCATTAGTAACCTGTTTCGGTGTTTAAACTGTTATCCGTTCACCTAAATTGGAATCTAAATCTCCATTTGAATGACATCATCTCTAATAAACTGAACCTTCTCATTGTTTTTAGGTACTGAGAGTTGAAGTTTTTATCCTGTTTTCATCATTTCCTAAACCTTTGTTTCCTCCACGTTTGTCTATGCTGCTTCCCGGGTTTTCTTACCTGAGCGTAATTGATATAGTATAATACAGGTATTGACCAAACTCGTGCAACATCCTGATTTTTGTCACATTTTTTCCTCTCACTGCTTCGTTTTTCCAGCCTCATTCACGGGATTAAATATAATGTTGTCCCACATCAGACGCAACATATCTGATATAATATCCACTTATGTGTTTGCTTCTGTTAGCCACATGCCATTAAATGTACAATTTCGCGATTTCAACGATTTTTGCTAATGCATCAGTTGCAAGATAACAAGGTCACAGTAGAAAACTAATTGCTATTTATTTATTAAAATGACTCAGACTTTATACAGGTATTGCACTTTTATCTCATCCATGTAGCATTTGCTCCTCTTCGTTTCTGTGCACTGGAGGCAGTCGCCTTAGGATGGAATCCACCAAGTTGACTGCCAAACATGATTTTCAAGTTTCCTTTAATACACCGCACACCCTTAACACCGGTGACCTGTGGCAAGGTAGCTGACTTATCTATGTTTCTGATAGAGAGATACGTTTCCGAATAAAATAAAATCCCAGCTGCTGCACCTTAAAAAAAAAACAAATTTGAAATTGAACCCGACCCGTCTAGAAACTGCATAAATGTGAAAAAATAATATTTACTTTGGTCTAACCGTTTTCTATCACAAAGCTCTAGCGAGCTAATATACCAACCTTCATATGCAAAAAATACGACTTCAGCGAATGCATTTTTGGAGTGACAGTTATCAAAAACCTCCCTTATCAGTGCAGAAAGTTTTGCTATGTCCAAATTGGCGTACGCAGGAGACCAACAACAATGCGCTCAATAATCGTATCCCTTCCAACTCGTTCGGCGCTGTAGATATTTAATTCTTTTGACGGATAAAAAGAAATTCATTAGAAAACTGGCTCAGTAGATCAGCTCCAACAATATGCTGAATTACTTGTTGGCCACCAGTGAGATAAACCCATTGCCAAATGGGCGGGCGACGCGATTTGAGTTTGTTCGTCAAATCAATACACGCTATGCTTAGTTAGGCGTTCGATAACAGCTTTATATCACGCGGCCTCAGCTGCATTTCAAATTGAGCCATCATTTTCCAAACGAAAGCGTGGGGGGAAAATGACTAATCAGCCCGGACTATCCTCCAGATTGGTTCTGTGCAACTCTTTGCTGCGATCAAATACAACCATTATCTTACTTTGATATGGCTGGTTTTCCCCTCTCAATTTATGTCTTGATGGAGAAATTTCGTTGAATGTACAACAAATTGGACTTTTGTTCACATCGAAGAGCTTCCACAAGATATCAACTGAGCAAACAGATTTATGCGATTCTCGTTTCAGTTGCCTCTCGGCTTCAATTATTCGCCAAAACCTTTTGAGTGTTTCATTCGATTTGGGCATGATGACACTACAGGACGCTTATTCAACGAACCGCTAATCTCAAGGTCAAATTTCGAAGATCAACTTGTGTCTTTTTTGGGCTATGTTTTGAGGTCTTTCAGTATTGGAGATACTGCGTGAGTAGTTTGTAGCCTAACAATTTATCAATTTATTTAGGTTAGAATGTTTTCAATAATTTGCTTATTTACTGTGCACTGAATGAAAATAGAATAGAAATTTAGAATACGTGTGCTCAACTCTTATAGAACAGGAATCATCTGTTGAAAAGGATAAGCTCCCATGCTGCTTTGCCCAAAATATTTTCTAAATCAAAGCTGTAACATTCGAATTTTATAGCGACGCTCAAGGTCGCGGACATTCAAATGGTGATAACAATGAACAAATAACACAGATGTTGTAGATAAAGTCGGGAATAAATACAGTTTAGTCATAACCATCTATATATAACCATGATATTGCAAGTTGAAATGGGTTTTCAAAATGAGAGTGATGTTGCACGAGTTTGGTCAATACTAATTTCCCATAAGTGACATTTTCAAGTAACGTATACTCAGAACAGTTTCAATACGGACTCAGTATTTAATCTGATTCATTTCAATGCAAAATCTGCTACCGGTTCTTTTCTGGGTGATTCATGTGTACGTAATCATATTATGCCGCTGCTGTCTTGAGAAATGCGGTTATGACATGGTTCTCTAGACAAACCCGGGTGATTTGGAAAGCAAAGTTGTTTCACAGTGTATTACAAGGGGTGATTGCAGATTCATTATTTTTTAAAATATTATTTATTGAATTTTGCGATCTCAAAATTAGTATTTCCAAAATATTCATTCGAATCATTCCCGAAGATTGTAAACATTTTTGCACGCTAACCACTCTACTTGCTGATCTTATTGGAATACTCGCTGACGTTGTTCTAATCCTAGCAATAAGATATTGCTGTGCAAACACTCACATTTGTTGTGCACCCGTTGTCCTCACGGAGATTAATAAAGCGAACTAAGAACAAATGTTCCGGTGTAAAGCGGTGTTAGCGTTGAAGTTAGTGGAGACATGCAAATCGATTGTGCCGAGTGTTTTTTTATATGGAGCCAGTGAAATAGTTCAGCGTGTTTCACGAATTATGAGTTCTGATTGACAAAACGTGGCAGAACTCATTGATGAGTGTTTCTAATAAAAAAATCAATTGATTTTATTGTGAAGATAAGAAACAAGGGCACATTCCGTTGGTTTTCAAATAGGACATGCGTATAAGCAGGCGGCTTGATAATGTAAAAGAGATAATTATACATCTGCTTCTGTGATCGTGTTGGGGTTGAAACTTCTGTTTTCCGTCCTGTTTGTATGTTTATAATAAGTAAAAACGTAAGCGGAGGCACATCTGCTTCAGCATCATAACCATTACATCCCACAGCGAAATGCAGCAATGCGAATTTATCCCTGTTGACCTCTCAACGCATAGAAAGGTAAGGTATGTAAGGTGAGCATGAAACGGGCTTATTTTAGGGAGGCGGAAGGAACTTCAAACTTCTTAATTTACACAGAGTATAAAACTTAACTGTGGAAAAACACATTTTCAAACATTCTTGACTGCAAACAAATAAGAACAAATCGCCACTGTTTCTCGAATCGTTGCAATATCCTTTGGTTTCTCCAACTAACAACAAGTTAAAACGACCTACCTGGATTCGATTGGCCAGTAAATTTATCCCCGATAAACTCTCAATCACAAGGCAGATAACCCTCAGATTACAAACTCGTGTACACCATCTCAACTTAACCAAAGTACGTGAGCACTGATAGTCGAAATCCTCCAGCCAATGAATATCCAACGCTCACAAATTCAAGGCTTGAACACAATAAATCAACCCTGAATGAAGGATGCCACAGTATACACGGCTGTTCAACTTAAGTAAAGAGTTACGGACACATCACAGGTGTTTTAGTCCTGCATTCACTGCTCGAGCTTTGGAAATGCTTACAGTTATCTGCTTCTATGAGCTAGGATGCACTTTTGTTGCCAGATTTTGTGCGAGCGGCTAGTAGTAGATCATGCGGGACTATCATTTGCGCCTTAAAACGAGCATGAGGAGGCGCGTTCTGTCCTGTTGCTTGCTGTTCCCCCTTTCAGAGCTTGAATGAAACACTGGAATTCTGCATTTACCGGAGGATCACATGACACTTACCACAGAGCTTCAGTTGCCGATGGGGTTATCAGCTGAACCCTTCACTGAAATACATCCACAAGCAAATAGAATTACGGCTATTGTCACAGACGTTTTCAGTAACCGGGATTCACCAAACTCCCGCGTTGCGTATCAGCTGGAACAGTCAGAATATTCTTCGAATCAGCTGCAACCTTCATTTTACTAGCTATTGTTGTCCACCAGATTTAACAATGCTTCTTGAGGCTCTTCTTGAAATGGAGCCAACTACGAGAGTTTCCATTCTGCTTGAGAGAGATTTGCCGTTTTTCCTTCATCCTCACTATTGACTCAACAGATATCCAGTGCCTCGAATGGGTTTTATGCTTATGTACACAAGTAACGTTCACTGCTGAATAGATCGCTCATATAATCTGCTTCCACTGCGCTTAGCGTACGTACTAGTTTTGACTCAAAGGGCTCACAAATCGCACGAACTGGCGATGATGAACTAACCACGTATGCTGGTTTCGTCTATAACCGGTAATTTGGAGCGTGAACTTCAACAAAGCTAATGCTTAGTTCAAGAAGAATATCTATTTGGTGTTGACCGTGACCAGCTGTAACTTACTGCTTTGTGGTCGATTTGAGTTGGCGTGCAGTAGAATTGAACATCCACCGCACTTAGTCGATTGTTGATGACAACCCAATCGATAGTCTAGAATTCGACCCTATTGTTGATTACAAAACGTAACCCACGCTCATCCAATGAAAGGGTTTAGTCTTTGCCCGATATGCAGAGTAAGCACCGTAACAATTAAGTGACCTTTAGTACCATTATCCTCATCATCCGTCACTCAGAAATCCAGTTTGCGAGTCAGACGAGCTTACAGGCCAACCCGCAGTGAAGTCCTGGATCTAAATTTAAAGATTGTTGAAGCCACGAAATATGCAAACTATCTCGTTTGAGGACACTCACATTGGTAATTCGCCACTACCTTTGACGAGCGACCCAAAGGTTTTCTGAGGAATATATCGTGTCACATAAAGGAGCGAAGTAAGAGCATTGAGTAATAACAATCCAGATAGCTCAGGGATATTTGATCAATAGTCCACATCACGGTGCATCTTCTTCATTGACATGGAGAGCGTAAGCCTAATTATCCTGCACAGCACCTGACGCAATAAAGGAGTTCTTTAAAGTTTATCTGTATTTCCTGCTCAATCACTAACTAAAATTACAGTCCCCGAATACAACACAAGTAAAGCAAACTGAAGGCCTATTTGTTCGCATCGCTCATTTCCTCATCGTATTACCGGCTGACACGCCAATACGAGTTGAACTCTTAAATGGAGAACAAAGAAGCTGAACGTTATCTGAGCTCTGTATCCAAACCTTCAGCCCCGATGAGATTTTTGGCCTAATAAATTTCATTTTCTATGGCTCTTCGTCACAGAAGTGCACAAACCATCAAACCATGTCACAGTAAAGTTTCAGTGATATAGAAAGTTTATAGGTCAGTGTGCGTTAAATCAATGCAATGATTAATTCGACGAGAAGAGTTCTTAGATCGATTAATTCATGTCATTCTCTCTACTGGAACAAAAACGTGTTTAAAAATTACCAGCTAATGAGTTTGCTCAAGTCTATCGCATCTGTTCTCCGAGGTTTTATGATATACCAGCCTATACATTATCCGAAGACGTTCAAGCCCCAAACTGTTGTTTCTGGATCCGTGAATTGATGTGTTTATATTTTGATTCATACGGGTCAAAGTTAGCGTCTTCCTTGTGTAGGGATGGTGGTATCTAGTACTTCATTCACAGTACGCATATATGTTGGAGTGTAGGTCTCGTGATGGAACTTCTCATAGACGATGAACCATCGAAAACCTGTATTGTGGGTGAATAGTTTTGTTGTTTTTAGATATTCTTGTAGATCGAATACTGCACCTGGTCGCAAAAGTTTCAGGAAAAATATGACTGTTTCCACTTTATTTGATTTCATTCCAACTAGAACGTAGATGGTACAGTTCAAGGGCCAGATTGCTTCACTTTGTGACAAACCTAGAGGATGTAGTTCGAGGTAAATTTATGGTGATATCGGAATAGTCTCGGCGTGCACAAAAATAATGATGATAATAATAATAAAATAAGTCAGGACCAATTCACGAAGATGCTCTTTGAACTACTGTTGCTCTACTTTTACAGGGAGTGCTTCATCGAAGTGGAATTTATGTGGTGATAAGTGAAGTACAAATTAATGTGCTTCTCCCTAAAATACAATAAAGTAAATTTTGTTATTAAAGAATGTTTTTTTAAATGTGAAAGGACAAGATATGGCGAGGTTTCAAAGGAAGAAATAACATTATTAGATGGAACTGCACCTCGCTAACATACCATTTGTGTTGAAATGCGTTGGTGAGTGAAACTATACATCAATCAAACGTTTGATATTTCTGGCTTCTAAGGTGTTTCCAACTAACTAAAGTGATCAATGAATCCCGTGATCCTCTCAGCTCACGTTATGAATCTTCTAATTGGTGTGCTTGCATTGTAATGTTTTTCTTTTCTTTTTTTGTTGGCAGTTTGCGGCTTTGGCACAGAGAAATACATGCTTTTCTGTTCCTTTTTTATCTTTTTCGCTGACCATGTTCCAATAACGCGTTTGAAAATCACAATCAACCCCTACTGACAGGGTATGCGATATAAAACGAATAAAACATCTGCCTTGTGTGTGTACAAATGACGGTTTTATTCACTCGACGAGACGAGAATGTTGTCAGTATTTGGTGCCAAATTCTTCCATTGAGCATGAATGTTGCAATTCGGTTATTATTAACCGTAACTTCCTCAGATAGCACTTTGATTTTTGTCGCTTGCATGCCATCCACAACTGATAAACAGGACGATGCTTAACTGGTAAATCGATCATCGATCAATCGTGAGTCAAATTGACCCTTCGCCGGACATTGGTAAAATGGAGTTTTTATATTTCATCATAGGACGAAACCAAATTGAAGTCATTTATATCAACACAAGAAAGAACACAGATTTAACAAAAAAAGTTCTAATTTTCGCAAACAAAAAGGTCATATCGAGTAAATTTTTATTGTGATCCAGAAATTGTCTGTTTCAAAATTGTTGAGAAATGGATTATTCAGTGTCTTTCGTTCCTTATAAGTGACAGAATGCAGAATACTTTACAGAATAGGTCGCACATTCAGAAGACGCTGTTTTTTTATATATGTTTATTTGGATCTGCTCCTATAAACCAAGTAATCCAAATTATACTTGTTATTCCCTCATGATGTGACCGTTCATAAATAATGTGGGTGAGCGTCTAAGTTTCAAGCCGATAACAATCCTCGAGGGGACACAAAAGAAAGCACTGTTCTGATCACCGTGGGTGAACCTTTACCCGTAGCCACAGAAGGAAAACGGAAAACTGGGAACTGGCAAAGTAATCACATCAGTTGTTTCATATGTTTTCCCAGTTCTCTGTACATGGAGCTAATCCAAACAGGGAAGAAGATGTTGCGAGAGAGGATTCAAACGTAGAATTACGTTCAAACAGGTGTCTCATGTTTGACCTGTTGCCCAATTCGGGGAAAGATCCGTTTCAACAACTGAGCATCAGAATTGTAAGAGTCTGTTTACAATGTCTTATAATGTCTTATATGCTTGGAAATTTTGTTATTTGACGGCTTGATAAACTGGATGCGTGACATACAAATCTGAAGGATCTACTAATCAGTTTGATGAGTTGTTCAATGGAATCAGAAAATGTATCCAAGGAAGTGAACAGTAGCTGGGGTGGGATCCAAACATTATCCAAATAATTTGACCAGATGCAAAGTAAGTATTTTGATCCTGGCAGCATAGAAACATATCCTCAAATAGGATTACATAAATATTGTGACCATGCTTCGTTCATGATACCGACAAAGTAAGTACTCGATGTCTGGTCGGATGAAGGTTCGTCATGCAGGGACAAATATTGACGTATACATAGGCAACATCGTTGCATCAAGTACTCGAATCTAACATCTGAATATTCAAGACGTGAAAAGTAGCTTAATCACGACTAATTAGCCCATTGGCAGAGCCATCAGTAAACGGTACAATCAAAGAATTTATGGAAGAAACAGGTAGAGTATTTGAGGTAAATGGAAAAGGTGATGCCAAAGTGGCTTCTGGGATACCAACGAAAGTCGATAACGGGGCAAAGGAATTTCCACGAATACAAGCATTTTTCTAATGGTTGTTAAATTTTAAATTGGACGGTGTACAGTGAATAGAGGAAGACAGGCATTGGCAGGATGAGCTAGAAAAACTGTTTCTTCCAAAACACACAATCGTCAATCGTTTGCCAATTCGTACATTTCGTTTTACCCCAAAAATGTGATATTTACTTAAATATCTTTTTTTCAATATTTGTTGTTTACAATACCTGCCTGGATAGTCATTTCCGAACCTGTCTATTTACGAATCAATAATATGATCCTTTGCTCTGAATGTGGATTAGATGGCGCTAGGCACAATCACCATGATTTGAGTGCCTTCGTAATTAATTTTACAATAACTAATAGGCGAATGCCCTGAATCGCAATGCTGGTTCATAAGTAAACTGGTTCTAAAAAGAACTGTTCAAAATTTATACATCGAGCTTTGCAAACGGGATATTTCTATCTAAAATAAATGCCTATTTGTGTATCACATTCATATCCGTATGATCTTCCTATTGACCTCTCCCGGTCTACAAACCTAGTGCAGCTAAAATGTGTAAGGATGCGGCAAGAGAGCGCTGGTGCATGATCTGATTGCGTTAGGTAGAAATCAGCTTTAGAAAAAGACGACGTTTCCAGATACTCACATACAGCCTCAGTTGCCATGTGATACTGCGGCTGACTACATATGTGTCGGATAAATATAATGAATTTATTTATCACGGTATTTCTACCAGCGCAATGGCTTACATTTCCAGGTTTGAAAGTACGCACCTCAATTATTACAACCAATACATCATGTGACAGATCACATACCCTTGTTCCCGTATAATTCAGCATAAACCTAGGTATATGAAATGTCTATAGGCACGAAAGACTGATCGTAAACGCAGCATGTGACGTTCTGCAGTGACACATGAAAGAAAACTGTCCACGACATAGGATTATCAGTCACCCAGCTACAGTAACCACGCAACTCTATTTCATCTCGACAAAAGCAACAGTACTATCAGCCAAAAAGCAACGGAAAATGCGATTCCAATTCCGAAATATTGGCATCCACAAAAATGTAAATGATGGACAAATAAGTGATTGCACATTTGTGGTGATCAAGGGGGATATTTCTCCGGAATTCTTTTCGTTGAGGTCACTTGCACTGATTGATGGGGACTTAGTTGGCCCTCTATTGTGCCCCAATTTGCCTTGTTTTGCGACAATTGATTCAGTTTCTATCCATCTTATAATTCCACAGTAAGATACAGGAAAACGAACGTCAATGATTGTTTGTAAACCTAACTTCTCTGTAAAGTGAACACTGAGACTGGAGTTAGCCAGACAGAAAAGCTGCTTGAGACCGACGAAAAACATTGTTATGTAAGCTACCGCAAACTGGACATAAATTGTATATACAAAACCATTCCATTAGTCATATTTTAGAAGGAATTACAACAGCCCTCTCAATGATAAACATCGTTTTCGTGAGCTTCTCCAACAGACTGATCATTTAGGCTACCACGCTTCGGTGAAGTGTTGTGGCAAAATGTGTGTTCATTATTTTTATGCACTTGCTCAACTCCCAAATCTACATAACAATTCCAACTTCCACGTAAGTGTAACTGTTTCAAATTAAAACTGTGTAAAACATGTGCTGTATGCCGTGCGAACCAATTTGAAAACAATGATGTGACTATTCCTCCGAAGAGTTCATCCTTGTCCAACCAAAATGAGCTGTCCTGGTTTCTAGCCAAATAATAACCAAATCAACAGCAAAGTTTGGAATTAGCATTCGTTCGGTTTCCCTTGAAACCAAACTGAAAATATAGAAAGCTTTATTTGTTCAAGTCTTTGTTCAATTATTTTACAAAAAACGAATGCAGTTTGGATATAGTTTCTTCTATCAATTATTGACCGAAAAAGACGGAATACGTATAACGATTTGTGCCTCCATTTTTGCCCCTCAACGAATGACTAACAATATGTAACCATTGAGATTAATAAAGTGCACAGTGACACTCTTATCTTCAAAAGAAATATCGTTTGTGAGCCTATATATGTGCTTCATATGCTTTTTGCATTAGTTATATTGGAGTTTTGATAAATATAGTGTACTAAGGATTGCTTGCCAATGTCAGTACTATGTGTTATCTACCATACGTTGGTGGTAATTCTGATATTATTCGTTTTGCTTGTTGGTATTTTCGCACTTTTGTGGAAAGACTCATTGAACATATACTGAGCACTGGACTCAATATAATGTTACCCCACATCAGACGCAACATAGTCATAATAATGTCCATTTATGTCTTTATCTCCATTAGACGAATAGCAAAAAATGTACAACTTCTCTTTTTGTCTGACGGTTGCTATTGCTGTTGCAGCCCAAGCAAAAAACATCTTTAGAATTTATTGATAAAATCGACCCATAGGCATGATACATGTACTGTCTTTTCACTTCGTGGATGTTATATTGGCCCTTAGGACTGAAGACCGTCAGTTTTGCATGGATTCGACTAAGTTCTCTTTAAAACAGAGTTTGCCAGTTTTCTCCGATAAATGCCGCACCCGGGCCATTAACCACCATTATCGAGTTATCACAGACAAACATTTACGATTATATTCAATTTTCAACCTCATTTAGCACTGAACTCGACCAATCCAGAAAGTGTATGTGTGAAACGCAAATTATACTCTAGTCAAATCTTTGTTTACCACCTTCTTCCAGTGAAAAGTGCTATCTAGGTTTATCTGGTAAAAAAATGATTTTTGTGAATATGTATCGAAAATGACAGTTATCAAAAAGCTGCCCCATCAGTGCACGAAATTTCGAGATATCCAGAGTGACACATACGGGAGACCAACAACAAGGAGCTAAGTATTTACCTCCCATCGCATTCATTAGACGGGATAGACGTTCATTTCGTTTGACAGTGGAAAGAAAATCCATCGGAAAAGTATGTCAACAGATCATCTTTCTCCACTTGCTGTTTTGTTCACTAGCCACCAATGAGATAAACCCAACGTCAAATGGACGGATGACGCTATTTGAACTCGTTAGTCAAACCAATATATGCTCTATGCTATTCAGCGTTCAATAACGGCTTGGTATTAGGTGACTTCGAATTGACCCATCATTTTTTGAACAACGGAATGAGGAAAATGCAGCTGATCCTCCCGGCCTATCCACCATATTGGTTTTGTGCAACTTTTCGTGATTGCGATCGAATTCAACAGAAGTCTTGTTCCGTTGCAATCGGTTTTCTTTCACTTGGTTCACTCCTTGATGACAGAAAGCCGTTAACTATGCGACATTTTATCATGTCAGAAGCCAATTCATCAGATTTATGCTCCTATCGAAAAGGTTGTGTCCGGGATTCCTGTTTTTGTTAAATTATCATGGGTATTTTATTCGGTTTGAGCACGGTGACACTACAAAGGATAATTCACGAAACCGCATACCTTGAGGTCACTTTTAGAGGTCACGGGTCAAGTTTCTTGAAATATATTTTGATTTCATCCAGGTTGAGGGATTTTCCGTGGGTGGTTCATAGCCATAGAAATATTCCATTTGTTTAACCTGGGAAATTTTCTTTTTTCGGCTCAGTTAATTGCCAATGAACGAATAAAGCTAAGCAGTTTGGAATACATGTACTGACCAGAAAAAATACCCGCACGAGAGGGGAAATCATTTATTATAAATAATGAATTTCCATAAAGTTTTGCATAACATTATTTAATTCGAATTTACTACTTTAGAACTAATACAAAGTTCACCGGGACGCCCTTGGTCCCGCAAATTCAAAGTTAGATACGCAAGAACTAATAGCATTGCAGTTAAAGATACATGTTGGAATAAGTGCTTTTCACCCGTGTCTATCGACATACATACACGCGTATTTTCGAAACTAAATTTACGTTGCACACTCATACGTGGGTTGATTTTAGCGTGAGTTAAGCTGCTTTATTCCAATATTTGTGTTTTCTCAATTAGGTTACAGCTGATCGAGATGATTTCCTATATCATTTCTTTCCAGTTGACGGTAATATCTAGGCCAGGACTGTAGAACATCAGCGACATATCACTCTTTTCACTCAACCTGCGAACTTCGAGCATATTCGTTACAGTTTTACAAGTACCGTTGTAAACGTGCACCATAGTTAGACGGCCAACATTTAGGTGGCCCCGAAGCCTCCGAACTAATGTTAACTGATTCGCAACGAATCCACTTTATGATGATAATGTTGCCGTTTGAAAATGCTCAATACAATATTGGGCTGTTTAAACCACCAATAAACATTTTAAATTGAACACAAAGTATCGAAATAGACCTGTTTTCAGTGAATCATTTTCAGTTGATATGAGTTCCGTAAATTCGGACTCAGCACTACATCGGAAACGATAGATATGTACATTTCTACTAGTCCATTAAGTTTCCGTTGTTGTCTTTTTTGTTAGCAATGCATCCACCCTATTCTAGTTCACCCGATTTTTGATAAAAAGGGGTGTGTTAGCCAAAGACGACAAACCAAGTGCTGTTTGCTATATTGTGTTCCGTCCCTGTCAAACTTCTGCCGGCGAAAAATCATGCACAGTTAACAAAGCATTGGAAGTCATGACAGAAAGGTGCGCAAACAAACTGCCAGGCTCGGAGAACAAACACACCTAAACTGTTCTATTTACAAAGCTAGGAAGCATTGACAAGCTCCTGATTGCAAATTTGTATTCTTCTCAACTGGAAGCATTATTTGGAGCTTCTGATTATGTGACTATACGTGATATATCTGTTTTCAAGATGAATGCATTTCGTATAAGAATGATGACAAAATCCGACTGAGTTTTCAGCTAATCCTTCGTTGACCGCTTATTCTAAATGTACAGAAGAAAAATCTCTGTCAGGGACAGGTGCTCTTTCCCAGGTTGATTTACACTTTTGGTCTTCTTCAGAACCTGGAATATGAGCCAGCTTAATCTTATCAAGTTGGGACAGACATATATCTTTTGAATAATTCGAATCAGGAGGTATTATGCTTTAGCCAACTGTTCGGATTATATCTTCTGCAATGCCGATGTGAAACCGTATGTTCCGAGGTTTGTTCCGCGGGTATGATAGTAAATGCAATTATTTTCCGAATGCGTATAATACCAGTTTATTGTCGCTCATTTTGGAAAATAAAGTTACGGAACACAATAAAACAATTTTACTCATACTAAAGTTGTGGCTTTTACTCACATCTGTGATTAGTATGCAAACGGATGCGATTAGTGGTTTCTGACGGTCAAAAATGAACAAGACCAGGTGGAGCAAATTAATGTATTCAGTATGATAGCTACAGGAATGAGCATCTATTGTTAAATCGTTCCTTTAATTATCCTGTGTGCGTGTGGGAATTCTGAAGACTCTTTCCAAATGAGAAATTTTGTTATATGAAAGCAATTTATCGATACCCTGACCGTTATTCCTAACACATAACTATCCTCGTCCCGGCACTATTTTGTGGATTTATAACAATAATACTTATATTCGGTTAAAGTGCTTACACTTTGTGCACTCACTTTTTTTGTGTTTCTTTGATTATGTTCATTTTGTCAGAAGTGAGTTTCTTCCATTAAGGTTATTTGATTTTGTGCTACCGTACAACGTTGAGGTCCTCTTCACGTAATCCTTTTACTAGCTAAGGAGTACAGAAACCTTAAACTTGAGAAACTGTTGATATTTTTCTATATTTACTGCTTGCAAAACTACACTATAACCGCTTATTTTGACACAAGGAACTAGGATACTTCGGATAATAGTCCTAATAAGATAGAATAGTTAGACCCAACCACGATGGCTGCATCGATAGTATTTTTCCAATCCGACGACTCAAAAGAGCAATTTGTTCTCACAGAGTAATACATGGAGTAATCTCAAACCGACAAACAAATAAAAGTGGAAAATTGACGGCCAATTTTTAGGGTTTCCTGTTATGAGCTAGGATTACATCTTTTTTCTGTTGGTGGGTGGAAAAAGCCATCGTAATTGTTTTGATTTTGCATTGTAATGCAGGGCGAATTACCAAAATATCTCCCAAATCGCAGTAATATGAATATTAAATTTTTCAAAAGATGATTTAAACTCCAAAATCAATAATTTATGGTAGAAAAAATGGAATGTAAAACGTCGGAATTGAAATTCTCTCTTGTGTCTACGCACAGGAAGGTAAACGTTTCTGTATCACTTTTCATAACATATACTCTGAGCCATGTTACACCCAGTAATGCAGTGGAGGTCATTAATTGGTTCCTCGTACCTAAACCAACCGGAAAGAAAGGGCTTTGCAATCCGCTAATTATGTTCTTTCTAGGAATTTACTGTTATTTGCTATTTGTAGGACTTAACAGGAAATCACATGTGAATGCATACTACTGAGCGAAATTCTTGATTGCCATGCATGTTTTCATTTGCAACGATTGCATTTGTCGTACATGTGCCACACTTTTTTTCTATTGCACACGCTAGAAATGTTGTGCAATATCATTTCCGAATCTTCAGACTGTATAAACTGAATGGAAGTGGGAGATATTCTGTTCCGTGTTGTGCTTTCACTCACTGAGATAAAATGAGCCAAACTGGTCGTACTCAACAACTGTTCACTACCGTTATTCCAATAATATCCTAATCTATGAATATTGCCAGTTTTCCGAGAATGCACTCTAAACAATAACTGTACACTGAAGCCGATAAAATAGCCTTTGACTTACCGAATAAGAGATCGGTATCTACAATGCTAGACTGTGTCTCATGAGTGGCGTTTTTCACCACGAGTTTCACTGCAGAACCATTTCCGTTTAACGGCACAACGTGGGTAGTGTTGTGGGAACCAGGGGTTTTTGTAGTTTCGGGGTTCAACTGCGGTAGAGCCACAGTTTTTTTCTCTGCTGGCTGATATTGAAGCTCGATCGGATCGGAACTTTGTCCACGGAACATGCACCACCATTTCCCGGCATCCTGTTCATCATTCAGTTCAACTTTATAGTCCACACGTACGTGATCGGCGGACATCACGCGGTACCGACAGTAGTGTATTGGGGTTTGCGTTTGATTGGAGCAATCCAAAGAGCCTTTAGTACGATAATTTGACGGGGCGGGGGAATAAGTTATTAAAACAAACTGAGGTTAAAAGGATTACACGATAATTTGAAATCAACTTTCTTTATGGCTTTTAAATGACTCTGTTCTACCTCGGTTAACTATTTACTTGTGAACAACGTGCTTTTCACCGTTTGTCATGAGGAGCCCGATGGTTTGATGATAACTTTGAACAATTTTTGTTTGCTTATGCAGCTTTTTAACTTTACCACATAGACCACCATACGCTACAACTAAAATGGCATTTGTGTTCCGTAGTCCAAATGAAATCGAGGTAATGCTCATTTCTGATAGAAATCCCTAGACACCGTTTTTGTTTATTCTTTTTCCAGCACAGACGTTTATCGTGGTCTGCAAGGATCCTTTTAATGCAAACAAGAAGAAACTTTTACTCAGCATCCTGGCCTCTGGTGCTGTTCAACCAGTGAACTAATCCATCATTCGACAGTAGCTTACACATAACGAAAGGTTTTATGTCCGCTATGTGGTCTGACGGAAACATGTGTCTCTTAAAGGCGAGACTTTATTCTCCGATTTACAGTTAAATATCCTACCAAACCCTATCCTTCTTTTAAGTCATAAGCATAAACTTCAATATTCGGTTTGTTGCACCTCAGTCCACTATCTCAGGTTTACATGCAAGATGACTAAATGGAATTTGTTAAAGAGATTAGAACCTGATTGTTTTGAAATGGTTTGGGGCCGTGGTGACCTGGTGCTAAGGTCACCAAATTATCACCCCGGGGATATGCATTCGAATCCTGCTATCACCGTCTGACCTTCCACATGGCAGCCCTCTGATTGGCCGCTTGGCCCTAAGTGAAAATTGTATCTTTAGATATGAAATAAAAGGAAGTAAAAGAAAAAGAAAAAAAGTATGATCTTTTATAGAGGGTGGACAAGGTGACAACAAAATTGATATCCTCATTGTTGCTGAACATTGATAATGAATAGCCGTCTTCCAAATGTCGTGTTTTTGTATCATTATCATGATTAACATCATCATCATCATCATCATCATCATCATCATCATCATCATCATCATCATCATCATCTCATTCCCTTTGGGAGCCAGTAACAAATATGCTTAAAAGAACAAAAGGCCTAACATTGAGTCGTGTAAGACGCCTTGTTTTGGGCTACTTTTAATCTCATTACCTTTATGGGTCTCCTGTAAATTACTGTGCTCCGTAATCCCTCAGTTTCCATAGGTTTTGGAGCAATGTGAACCTCATCTGCAATTCGCCTGTCAACTGATCATTCTAATACTTTGAGTTTTGAATGCGTACCTATCTTTG
Source organism: Echinostoma caproni (assembly GCA_900618425.1). Taxonomy (NCBI): domain Eukaryota; kingdom Metazoa; phylum Platyhelminthes; class Trematoda; order Plagiorchiida; family Echinostomatidae; genus Echinostoma; species Echinostoma caproni. The sequence continues at coordinate 45,611 of UZAN01040957.1, forward strand.
AAAACCAGTTACCCATGCTAGTTATAGACACACAGGTGCACGCAACGTGAAGTATAATGTTTCTGTTGTACTTCAGTTTGGAGTTTGTGATAAATAAAAAATATATCACGTCTGATCACAGGAGAATTCTCTAGTGTTGAGATTGCTTATTTCTTAATTGTTTATAATCTTTGTTACTCTTGTTTTTTTTAAATTTTACTAATACCGTTCTGTGCGATACTTTATATTCTTGATTTAAAACGAGTACTTTTCTGTGGATCAAACACCAGTAAAGGTGCATACAGTGAGTTGATCAGTAACAGCATTTTCGAATCTATGTAACCTACGTGTTCAAATCAGGACACGGTTAAACGTGTTCCGTCTGTAGACTGGAGTGGAAACACAAAGCGAATCGCAACGAAGTGACATCTATCTTCAAATTTCTGGAATAGTAACCGTACAGTCCGATTTCATGATAAATCAGAACCAGATGATCACATATTTTAGGGGTTTAATGTACAGTATATCATGAGTAATAAGTACCCAAGTAATGACACATCCTGCCTTAAACAATATATATATATATATTTATATTGACTAGTATATGAATGACTAGACAAAGTTTGGAGATGCACGCGATCAGTTTCATGGTCCTGGCCACCACACAACTAAAGGGTAGACTATATATCTCTATGTATATATAAGACGAAATCAGTAAGTGAGAAAGGTACCAGGTATGATGGTTAGACTTCCTATTTGTTGCATAAATGCCAAACGCGAATTCGATAAACCTGATAGAAAAAGCCAAATTGTGCAATTTGAGGGTATGTATTGATCTCTTAGATTGAACAAGTTAGGAATGCCTGTAGGTGCGTACGTGCATAGAAACGGTAATGGATGCCTATATCGTGGTAGCATAAGAAGCTGCAAATGTTTACGGCAGAAAATGTGTTGTGCTATTACTAAAGTGCACACTGAGTGTTCCGATGCACCACCATCAACATAATCGTACAACTGGTACTTAACCTAATGGTAAAAGGAATAACAATACCGCTCTAAATAACAGCGATGATACTTTGCGCTCAGATTATCCACTCGTATATTAGTGGGAATTACGCACTGGAGGAAGGTATTGATAACCGTTTTCTTTCCTCAACAAGTTCATCTCGTGACAGTGTTTGATAACTATTTTCGTAATTAATATCGTGGTCAGTATGTTTCACACACTGATTCTCCACTGTATACTTTGAGCACGATATGAAAAAATTCCATCAACCCACCCGCTCGCTTCCCCCAATTCCTTCTCCCGGTCCGTGTCCCAACTCGCACTGTGCTTTGCTATTATTTGTTCCGCGTTTCAAACAACTTCTTTTGTTTTAATGTGTACACGTGATTTTGTTCCATCACGGATTATTCTGGAAAATGGACAGCTGAGATCACAAGGTAGCAAATGTGTGGGGGATTGCTCGAGGCATCAAAATTGTTTGTAATGGATATTTTTCTTTCACTCAATATGATGAACTGTTTACCACCACTAAATTTATTCACCAAATAATATTAATAGAATGTTGTGATTCACAGAGTAGGTGATCTCGAAATGCAATACAGTTGTTCGATCAACCAAACTGATCAACAGATTTTGCACACGTTGAGCTGCAATTAGGCGGTGAACTGGAAGAGAATGACAAGACCAACGAGTCGGTGACACCGCGCTACTGAGATCGACCGAAATGTTCTATTTAATTGATAAATTAGATGCATGTGATTGCGTGATATCATTTGAACCAATCGTATGCGTGTGCTAACAACTTTTTGGAAGCATCAGCTAGATCGTTTCTTTCACGTAAAACCTTTCAATCGGTGAAAGCGTTTCGAGAAAAAAGGTTGCGGATGAAATAGGCGCGTGATCTTACTAAAAACGATTCAACTCTAATGGATTTATTTTTCATTTTAAATTTTGTTCTGTCTCCTTTTTCATTCACAACAATTGAAAAATTGGCATTGATATCACATCCTACTTCGCTGAGTTTAAAAGCGAGGTTCAATCTAAATGTTAAATGCAAATATTTTCTCACGTACCGCGGAGCACAAACAGTATGACCTCACCTGGAGAAGGAATATGCGTCTTAGTTCAAATGACGATTATCGGACTTCAGTTAATTTTAGTTTAAATGCAATACTCGATATAGCTTTGCGGATGACATCTACAGGTTCATTTGGTTTCCCATCCTGTGAAATGATTTGTTGTCACAACATGATGCATCTTTAGCTTTGCACTGTGCATTCCGTAACGCATGTACCACATAGCCACATATTTGTTCATGCACGCGAGTTACAATTCAATTGGAGAGCACATTAGCCCGATTTGTCTCCTTCGCTTAATGTTTCGTACATGATAACGTTATTCTAAATTTTAGTTTTCAAATTGTAATGTTATGGTAGACATCAAACAATGGAACTTGAACACGTAAAGACTTAGACGTGTGAAATCTATGAAAAAGTCTGTGTAGTTTGTTTATTGCTCTCTGACGAGTTAGGATTTAATTATCGGTGTATTTCCTATTGCTTTATGAATATTTATTTTATTGTTCAGTAAAAATGGGCTGTTTTATAAAACGAAAAAATGTAATTTAATTGTCAAATCCGGGCATTACCTTGAAAGTGACACCAGAAAAACAAAACACACTAGGATACCTGGTAGTCATCGCACTATTTAATTCCTTTATTCGTGTTATCTTGCTTGTTAAGGATTTTTATCCTCAGCTAACGCTTGGATATTGATCACCACCCATTGCCCCAACATTTTTGCCGCAACTATTTCTAAAAGCTGGATAACGTCATGCAGTGTCATTGATTTTCAGCATCACTATTCATTTACAATGATTTTTCTAATTCAAGCTTGAATTATGCATTCGGAGCAGGTGAATCCACAAAAGACAGATTTGTATTCAAGATAAACAATCCATAACTTGCTGAGTGTTAGCGCTGCACTAACAGCTATTTTTATTAAAACAAATTCCAAAAGACGTATTTTAATATTTTCTTTTGCATATGGTGGTGTCATAGTTTGACCTGTCTTAAGAGATGGCGCAATTTTCAACTCAAATCAATTTTACGTGCGGTTTCTTACGTTAGAGTGTACCAAAAATAACGAATAGAACTAAGTATTGTTCTGATGTCATTTGATTAGACTCAACCTAGAGAGGCGCTATGTGATTTGCAACACTATGTCCCGAGACTCAACTCATCAAAGTATGAGTACATTACACATGGGGAGTGGGTGATGCAAAATGGAACATTTTTGTCGCGGCTATGCGTAATTGGAAATTCTAAGTGCAAAAGGAAACGTTCGTAGCACATTGTTACGCCATTAACCTGGTTTCTGGTGGATTTGAATATGCCATTATGGAACAATAAAAGCTCAAATGTTCTGTTCCATTTTATGAGAAATAAAGGTCTAGTTAAGTAGACCAGAGACTAAGTGTCTAACAAACAATGGTAGTGATTTGTAAAGAATCCTTCTTTCATGAGACATTAATAAACCTGTTAGCCTTCCTGCCTAATGTATTCAGTACTTTTATTGGTTGATAACTCGACTAGGACAGTGATGGAAGCCGAAATCCGTTAATTCTATTGAACTAAGGAATCCGTCCTTTGCATCATGAGCGTGAACCTTTGAGCATTTATCAATCTACAAATACATAAGTTTGAAATCATGTGCCCGGATAAATGGTTTGGGCAAAGAGGAAAAGGGAAAAGCGGAAGACGTTCCTTGAAATGTAGTTGGAGGAGAGAGAGGATGGGAGGTTTATCTCGAATTGTGAACCCCATAATTATTTTACGACAATAACCTAATAATTGAAAGACAACTTGAAATTATCATGTACGCACACGTATACAAGCGGAATCGGTTTAGCGACAGATTCAAATTAAACTGCAGTGATGTGATTGAGAATTAGCTCGTACAGTTCATTTTATTTGATTGCAGTGAAAACTTGCACCTCTATCACATTCAAAGTTTTCAACAACAAAATCGTCTTGAGATCTGAATCACCTCCATTAGATTTGTCTGCGGACAGTTCAGTTAATGCACAAACATGTGTACAGAACGTTGGTTCAGTATACTCTAGGGTCCAAGTTTTCCGGTTAACATCCGCACAAAACAAATATAAATTCTATTTTTGTATAAAACTTCACGTTTCCCGCGGTCGGATTGTTCACTGACAAAAAACAACAATCGATTACGTACCATTTATGCTCGTGCTGGAGTGCATACCGTGCGTATTGACTCAGGAAAGATCTTAAGTATCGGGTCGGCTGACCGCGCAATAATAGTCAGAATAAGCGTTTCTAGCAAGCAAACACGCGGTACATACGTTTACAATTAAACCGGATACTCTCCTCTGTTGCGGAAATCCCTATTTGTTACAACAACTTTCTGATTCTTTATTTGTAGAAATTGGGTGAAGTTGTATTAGAAAAGTAAAGATGCATTGATTGTGCACAACATCTACCATAAATGAGCACTTTAAAACACTTTAACCTTTCACTATTGAATGCCATTTTTTAAAAAGACACCAGAACTTGATTTATTCCTATTATATATATATGTATATAAAACCAATCTTTACAGATACGGTGCCAAAAACAATCATGAGTTTACGAAAAATAAGAGTACAAAAGCGGGGAAAACAAAACAGTCGACTTGAAGTAATATCAAATTGTTTGTTTGTTGACTGCACGCCGGTTTTAGTTATTTTGGTTTTTTGTTCATTGTAACACACAGGAGAAGACACAGTCACGCCACTGACTTCGGTTTGATGCCATATCCCTCAGTGTTTCCAGCCGAAAGCAACCTGACTTTTTGGGGCCCCAACCGGGGCGCTTGGAAATATCTAACGGAAACCAGATCTGAGTATAGTCTACTTAGGCCTCTGCGCTACGTCATAGCCTGTCCAACTCGTTGTTTTTTCCAGTCTGGACCGATATCCGTGAATAGGGAATGGTGTGACAGACGCTGCTCAGGCATCCATAGGACGTGCCATAGCCACCTAAGGGGATGCAGAGAAATCATTTTGATCAAAAGAAGGCTATATGATTCTAGCACCCTTCGTCCACTTCATTGTCATTCACGCGATGCTCCCACCATACGCGGGCGATGTTGCGCAGACAACGGTTGTCGAATACGGATAGCCTTTGGACGTGATCCACTCGGAAAGGCCAGGTATCGTAGCCATAGAGCAACACGGTGCGTACCGTTGCGCCACACACACGCCCGATCAGTGAAACGGATATGTCGCGTTGGCGCCAGAGATGCCTCAGATTGGCGAACGCTAATCTATATTTGATCACGCGTTGAGAGATCTCCTCACCCACATCTCCGCCAGCCATTATGCAACTGCCAAGGTAGACAAAGCTTACGGCCCCTTCCGGAGTGCCATTATCCAACGAAAGTGCTTCACCCATTTCCGAGTTGTTCAATTTGTGTATGCCGTCTAGAAGCATCCCTGATTGTTGGAGAGCTGCTCGGATAACCCCAATCCACAAAAAAGGATCTTCCAAATATAGAGCGATTACCTGCACATCAGCGTTAGTGAAAGTTTTCGAAACAATCCTTCTTAACCGGGCGACATTTTTATCTGTCACCCATGACCCTATTCAGTTTGCGTGCAAACGTTCGCTTTCCACTCGTGATGCTGCTGCTCACGTTGTTCATTCCGTTTCATCTTTATTGAATAAAGGGGCTGGCATCGTCCGTTTCACTTTCCTTGATTGTGCTAATGCTTTCTGATCAACTGACCGCGGCATTCTCATTCAACAATTTTCGGATTGTGGTCTGGCAGCTAATTTACTGAATGTACTAGTTAATTACTTCACCCATCAGATGCAATACACTTTTTGTAACGGTAAATCTTCCTTTCTGCTAGAAGTTAACTCTGTAGTTTCTCAGGGTGCAATTTTGTTTCCATTTCTTTTCTTTTCCATTTCTTTCTCATCGGTTTCAACTTTATCGCTTCCAAATATGCTGATGATGTGGTGGTCGGCTGTCCCTCGACTGTTCCTGATTGTTTCTGTCAACTTCAAGTTTGTCTAAATAACATTTTTAATAGGTCGACTCTCCGATCCTTAATGCTAAATGTAGATAAATGTGTGTATGTTTCTTTTGACCTTAAAACAAGCATGCCTTATCCAACCCTTTCGAGCAATCAGTCTGAACTTTCTGTTAGTAGTAATACCATCCCCAAAGCTAACTCTGTGAAATATCTTTGAGTTCTTTTGTCACACAATCTTTTTTGGTCCAAACATGTTGAAAACATTTATATTCGGGGTCGTAGGCTATCCTTCTACGCTTTTAGGTTTAAAAAGTTCGGCGTTCTTATAAACGTAATTCTTAAATTTGTGACTGTATGCACTGTTATACATTGGTTGTACAGTTCCCCCGTATATTTTGTGGCCTGAAGGAGAAAGACTTTATTCTCTTTTCCAGATCTCTTAAACTTTTTCCTCGTTGCAGTGGCATTTCAAATACCGTTTTGGTTGACATTATTGTGAGCAAGTATTTTGATTCATGCGATCGATTTATCAGCCATATCCTGTCCATATCCTGTCTGCACTCCTACCTCAATAAATCGGTGTCTCATCCGAGGACCCGTTCCCCATTTCGGATTCTTTGTGTCCGCACCACCACAAATAAAAACAGCACGATCCATTATTTTTCTCGTATCTTCGTCACCCGAGCAAATATTATTACTAACTTGAAAAATCATCTGTCACGTTGGGATTATATCTAATCCGTTTGTATTTCATTTGGTAAATGTATACTTCTTCTTTTCGAATGCTTAACGTTCTTCCCTGTAACCTGTCGAAAGTGCTGAAAAGTTATCCTATCGGGTGCCTTAGGCTTTACTTGACTGACGTGAATTGACTTGAATGGGCTCCTGCCAATCTTCCAATAACACTTTGCACTTTGAAGGTGCGAAGGAGATACCACAGCAAGTAACCTCAATTGTCAAACAGTTTAACGACTCTTGAATTGTTGGTGCTTTGTCACCGAGTAAGGCAATATCATCCGCAGGAAGAAGCTCCACGGCAGTGTTCTTTACATTATGTAACCCGTTTTTTAGAACACCTTTATTGGCAAAGCTGAAGAGAAACGGAGAGNCGGAGAGCTAGGGCAACCCTTTCGTACCGCACTGGTGACAGGAAATGAGGGCGGAGGTGCACCATAGGCTCTGGCATTCGCCGAGGTCTGGTGATAGAGCGCTTTTATGGATGAAATATACTTCTCGGGTACTCCGTATGTCCGCAAACAGTTACACTGATCGATATGGTCGAAGGCCACTCTGATGTCCCAATACATGACAATTGTTTGCCGTCTGTATGCGTGGCGGTGTTCTGTTAGCTGACGGAGGGTGACGATTTGATCTATGCAGCCACGCCTGGCACGATACCTGGTCTACTTTTTTCGAATTTGCTTCTCACCACATGGGTTAAAACAGGCGTAATAAAACAGACGCCAACAACTTCGGTGCTATTGCATCGGCTATCACTGGAGTAATTTACTATCCCGGTTTATCTTCGCTCACATTATTTATGTTTCTCTATAAGAAATAAAACTTAGTGAAAACAGATTTTAATGTTCCTGTTATTTGCGTCATCCTTCTTCGAAAATGATTTACCTTGAGTACATTATCTACTAAAGGCAAGGGAGAAACATTAGCTTATCATCTGCTGAAACCTGATCAAATTGATAACATCAATCAATCGCAGACAGACGTTGGTGGTATCATCTTTTCTAACTCACCATTCACTTCTGGACAGCCCCTAAATGCATACAATGCCGCTTCTCATATATCAAAGTAAGTGTATTGTTATCAACTTGCAGCGTCTATTAGTTTTGGCAACTTCAAAAACCTTCTCAATAAATTCAGCTGTAATTCCCAAAAGCGTTCAATTTTGGGTCAATGTTTCCTGCTTTTAAGAAATACTGAGATTCCGGAGAGGGTCTCCTGCATCAATCATGCTGGTATTTGTGACAATCACTTTCTGTAACCCTATAACCAGAACTATTACAGTGAGCGATGAATTTATTATTTCACTAGGTGGGGTCAAATTAATTCTTCGGAATCAGCAACCAAGTTTAGACAGATTCAGAACTAAGTGAAACCCGAATAAAAGTGTCCTTTTCACTATTGTGTTGAGCGTGATCTCGTTTGCGGAAATTGGAAAATATTTGCTCCATAATATCACATGTTCAATCGGTCGCTATCTCAAGTAAGCCATTTGTCAATTTGAAAATTAATTTTAAATGGTGAATGACACTGAATTTGACCAATAGTAATCTGGGAATAGCTCTAAGTGCTTTCACAATTTTTTGCCATGTTTCGTTAGTGTCAATCGGCAGAACGTTACACTTTCTTGAGCTAATGGGTCGCCCTATCACTGTATTGGGGTGAAAACATTTGGAATCGGAAAATCAACTGAATCCCGAATAATGCACCTGCCGTGTGCAAGCTATTCAGACGTTTTGGTTGAAAGCTTGCAAAAAATGTGTGCACTCCACTTTTTAACAATCGGACGAGAACTGAAGGACACACACGGGTCTTCGGTGATCCTCCCTAAGTTATATCTCATTGAGGACAATTCTTATTTTTATTCATTTGTGACAAAAGCGCACTTGGCTCAACCTGCAGACTACAACTTTTGATTTGGGTGAATTAGATGACGATGCCCAAATGAAATTAAAAGATAAATGCTTGGCTAAATGAAAAAGCAATCAAAAATTCGATCAGCGAATGCTACAAGCTCTCTGTAAGTGAATCGGATAGTTGAACAGTTATATGTGAAATCTCACGAAAAATCTGTGAAGTAAAGTCAGGGGTAACTTCAATGTAATGCATGTCAGGTAAACGTAATTGCCTGATAACCCAGGAGACTCATGTAATCATATTTACCACTATGGTGTCCAGCAGGTGACCAAGTCATCGTTAAGCCAGATTGGAACGATGCGACACGACAAGAGGCGTTAAATTCACAATATTGTTTGATTCAGTCTGAATGATAATCATTCTCCTAATCTACAAGTAAGCATGAAAAGCGTGCTAAATTGCACGTTCTAGATGGTTTCAAAGAGTAATTTCCTCATAGAATCTTATCTCTGGAGTTCTCATTTTTCCTTCCTTGATCGCTGTGATTTTATCACCGATGACATAAAGTGATAATCAGTTCATAGCGAAAAGCATACACAGACTACAGCAAACGGTATTTGGATGAATTTCTTCAATGCATGGATGCCAGAGGATGAAGCCCCTATGCACAAAATTTATGCAGGTAAAATATGGAAATATTATCAGAACCACAAAATAGAGAACTTCTTTACGATTGTCCTTGATGTCATTTATCCCTATATAGTGAAAATGAAAAATAAAAAAACGGTCTGATCAGCTGCCCGGTGGTCGAGTGGGTAGCGTACTGGCGTTCTACCTGTGACATCCCGAGTTCGACCCCCAGTTGGACCGATGGATTCGCACTACTGATGTGACCCAACCAGTCAAACCAGCTGTCCAAGGCTTCCTAGCTTTTCATATCACGCTTCATTTGTTGTATGCACAACGAATTCACCTTTGAAACGGAATACAATCCTCCACTACGCATTCGAAGAAAGTTTCGAATTTACCATTCATATAAATCTACACAAATGGAAATGTATTTTGTCTTCTGAATGGCAGTCGGAAGTTATTTACTTGCGCCATATAGTGCTATCATGCGATTGCTTTAAAGGTTCATTCAGAACATTTAGATGAAGCCTGTCTCAATATTCTGGGATATTATCTAGGCTAGAATTCAATTTAGAAACTTAAAGTTGAAGTTACAGGTCTTATAGGAGCCTAATAAACTTTAGGGTAGAAATGTGAACAAAGAAAGTATCATGATCATACTGGCAAGCGCCTCTCCGTAAATTGCAAGTTTAACGCGTATATGCAAAAGCTTTCGTACACAATAGCAATAACTGGACGCGGCCTTTTCGATCGAGCGTTTCGAGTTTACGTTGAGTTAAGCTGCTGCTACTTTTTCATTAGATCTTTTATTATGTCACAATGCTTTACACGAAAGTATGCAGATTGTTACCATTTAGATCTGGACAAGGTGTTCTTATTTGCGTCCAACCTATGTCCACTGAAAACAAAGTGTTTGTCTATGCAGAATTAGTATTGAATGTGCTTGATTGAGAGTGCTTGATTTCTGCAAACAGAGAGGTGTACCTAATAATTCGGATTACCTAAGAATTTCGGAGGGATACCGTGAAAGGAAAAAGTGTTTTGCACAAATATACTGATTTTTGTGCACTGTTTCATAGATCAAATGGAAAAGAAGTTGTTCACGTAATTCTAGGAAAGCTTAAAAGGTCTTATCGAACAGGACGAGTTCATACTCTGGTCAAGTCCTACTTAATGGACAGAGTTCCTCCATTCAGTGGAGCAAAAATCATATTAGTTTTAAACGAAGTTATGGGAACGACACAAACTACCTCGAAGAACGTCAGAGCTGATTGGGGCTATTGCCATTCAATCGTAAATGTCTACCATTAGACAAGTACGCTTGGATAACATAAGACATCTTTGTGTTGTTATCAATTTCAAAGTACCCTCATTCCAGGTTGGAATAGCCTAGTTTAAAATGAGAATCCATGTGCTTAATTTTATTTGATCATTTGAAACTTATCAACCATCGACGATGGCAATCAATGCAATTCCCATTCAGTTTACGGTCATAAAAGTGAATAATATGATATATAAATATAAACCAACCTCACTTGCTTGTTGGCTAAACATTTCTATAGAAAGTTCTGAGTGAAGTCACTCACACGTCTGTTTCTGCTTAGGGTGCTGACTATCGCAAGGTCACACATCACCAAACATCATCATGCAAACAGAGAGAAAGAGAACTATTGACCCAAAACGTTTCAATAATTTGAGTCGTCATCGTGGATCCTATTATATCCATCACACATTCAGTATGGCGGTCATGTACCGAATGAATAATCAAGCATATCATAGTCACAGTATGTCGATAAATATATCTGAAGCGCTGAATATCCCCGCATACACACTGCAGTTATGGTTGTTTTATAGTATGGAGGATAAGTCATGCAAATCTTCGGGGCAGAGGCATCTATGCCATCCAATAAACATCCACTTCCTGGTGTGACTTAGGATAGCAATTAGATGGTGGGAATTGTACTTATAAACTGAAAGGACCATATAGAAAAGATGAAAATTATATTCACTGACAGGTCAAAATTCACTCTGAACTGAAGAATACTGTTTCAATCGACGCCATGACTCATACTACGTTTTATACCCATGGTAACTGACTTTGCCTGTTGGTAAAAAAATAACTAAATGTGTATCAACCCGCAACTGATAAATCTCAAATGTTTCAATCGCTATGAAGTACCAAAAATATGAGAATGCGATGAACCGTAAATTAAAGTTTATTACCACTAACCTTCGAAAATCAGACATGGGCTCATACAGTTTTCGCGACAGAAACCATTTTTCACAGATGGACACGCTAGTAGGACCAGACTGTCTGAAGCGTTTGTCCCTTTGGCATCGCACCGCAGGCGTAGTTTATTTCTGCCTTCGTACAGTTGCATAATTTGGACTTGATCATTGCGCATGGTGTGCACCGAAAGTGGATCATTGCTCCACCATTTTGCTCGGGTCAAAGTCAAGATAGCTGTGAGTATATACAAATGTATCCATCGAACGGAAGCATGAAACATATTGAGTTGGAATATATTGTGATCGCCCTGATGATCAATGGTGGAACTTTCCTACCCGGACGTAAAAAAGCAATCGTGTACTGTTCGTCAAGTAGATATTTCACGGTAAATTTTGCAGCCACTGAACTCAATCAGGACGTAAGGAAACCGATCGGACTGGATCTGAAAATGTCGAAAACAACAAAAATAAAAGTAGATTACAGATAAAAAGCATTATTTATTCATTGAGGGAAAATTAATCCCATTAGTGGTAAGTAAGTGACGTTTAAAGGACATGAGTCGACCGGACAGGCATGGAATGCTACTCATGATGTTCTTGTCGTGTTGGTGTCATTCATTGTGGGATGTTTAATCCCTGCCCTCACACAAAGGAAATGTGATTCATTTTTCATGGAATTAGTTGGGCTGTGACCCAAAAAGTGCACCAGACATTTCCATCATAACACAGATCAGTCGAGTTTACTGACGGTTTCATTCACGGAATGCGACAAGAATTTCCAATGTTGACGCGGGGTACGCTGTTCCAAAAGTAACATACAAGTGTGGTGTGTCGCTAACGGGTACTAAGAAAGAGAAACGAGTTATCCATAATTTTTTTTCAATTTAAGATATGCAAGCTTTTTTTCGGATAGACAATGCCAAATAAGTTGGTGGCAAGAAACCTATCAAATTTTCAAGCCAGATGTCAATAGACTCCGAAGAACTCAAAGCGAAGTGAAAAATAAAAAAATGGTGTATACAATCATCTCTTTAAGACTCATAATTTATTAAACTTTCACGGTATACCATTTATAATGTGTGCATATTTACTACCCGGTATCAACGGCAGCACTTTCGATCAGGTTTGACAAACAGTTTAACCAGAATGGCTCGATGTGATTGGACCCTAGAAACAACGTTTATTATTGTAGAGAATGCCAAACGTTCCTTCTGAGCTACCTCTTTTTGCTCCCTAATACTTCAATAAATTGATAAATTATTGCTGGTAGTTCAGAGAGTTTAGTTAGGGTTCAGTTTATACAACTAACATTCTTCAATATCCAACTAACTTGGGTGTTGCCCGATAGTAATTCTGTTATAATGGGCTGCAGTAAGAAAATAAAGCAATAAATAATTTTGGAGTTTTTTCGGAATCAGTTCAGAAAAGAGACTTAATANGAAAACTGTTTTTCTTTCAGTAAGCCTGGGGATTAACTTACATCGGAGGCAAGGTGAAACAACCCGAGAGTGGTTATCAAATAATAATACGGTACGAATAAAGAACTGAAAATTACAAAATCATTATTAGCGTTTTCATTCAGCAGAAAATAGTCAAAATGAACTAATAATCTTGAAATACGTATAAAAATATCTTTAGTGTAATTGGCGTAGANTCTACCTACACGATTATACACTGTACGTCTCATCTGCTGAACCTTAAAGGCTCATTGGTAGCACTAGCCATTTTCAAGTAGTGTATTCATAATTTACTAGCACATAAAAAACAACGCGAATTATATAGAGTGGAGAGATACGTTCATTGCAGGTTTGAGTCCTTTACTGACAGCGTAAGATATGAGAACGTTTGAGCAAAAGGCAAAAGTGTTTTTTCCTCGGAATATGTCAAATGCATTCCTCTTTTCTCTTAACTTTCTGCTGGACTTAGCTTCCACAGCACCAGTTTTTGTACATTTCGGGAATTTTATTCATCATCATGAATTTGTAATCCATTCATTTTGCTTTTAGGGAGGACTTATGGTACTGTTCACCTTTTCGTTTACAAGGCTCAGATATGTGGTAATTAGAATAGTAATCTAACCGATGTTGCCCTAGAAACCCATTATTATTCTAATTTATTTTAAAAATCAACCGACTGGATTACAAACAAAAGCGCGGTGGTTTTGAAAAACGTACTTACTTTTGATTCATTGCGGATAGACAAAAATGTTTTGGAGATAAAACAGTAGATGTTCCACGTATCGTTTTGAATACTAATACTAAGTCTGTGTACTCTGAGGGTAAATGATGTTCTCACTAAAGGAATCGCTCTAAAAACCGATAGCGGGATCCGTTGTATGTGACTGAAGCAGCGTAATTCTGTTTACTATAATGCACTCACAATTGGCCGTATATTTAATTTGGTTCGGTGAACTGCCTACGTCTGATAATCACGACTTCGCAAATGACATTCACATTTCATAGTTCGTAAAAGTGCGCTGAAGAGGGTACTTATTTACAAAATAACAAAGCGTTCGTGAACAACATTCACTTGTCAAAATAAATAATACGTAAAATAACGATCTAATCATATTTTCTTACACAGGAGCTTAGGTCGACGGAAACACACTCATTTTTACTGGCTACAGTAGATTTTCAAACATGGGAAAACCTCATTCAAATAGATCAAGCGAAGTACAAAACCCCAAGATACATCATCGATCACTTAAACGAAGGTTGGTTGTGGGGTCTTGGAACAAAACCCGATGAAGGAATAACTAAACATTTTAATTCTATTTTTTGCTGTGATCTCCGGTTGGAGTTAAGGGCATTGAGACGAGCTGTATATATTCTCTATTGATATGTATTACCGCAGTGTTATGTTTTAGGCGAAAGCGAAAGCATAGAATGTGATGCCAGCTACTCAATGGGGCAAAATCGGATAAGTGATATATTTCATTGCTTTACTGGTAGATATCAACCATTTAGGTGATACAAATAGAGCTATCGTCACAAGGGTCAGGCTGGTTGCTGATCCACGTTTCCCAGAAGAATCCATCCTGAGTTTTCCTGAAAATTGCAAACTGTAAAACAAACTGTCTGCAGATTATATAATAAAATGTTTATTGCACGCCATCAGGAGACCTTCAATCTTCAATCTGCTATACAACCAGGGATACAACAGGTGAAAGACATCAATTTTTGCCGTGAAGTACGCTGTTTTCATGTCTACCATGTCAATTAATTGCTATCTTGGCTGATGAAACCAAAGTATTTCACATTTGTTCTTCAGGTCTTCATCGGGTTAATACGATGTTCAAAATAGTCAACTTGGAAGAATAGTCTGATATAATGAATCTGATTGGTGGATCGTAATGTTGCGATATTTCGTTAAGGATCAAACGGACAGAACTTTTTTTCCGGTGTTTTAAAGTTTCTCTTCCTATAAGGATCTAATACTTACTTTCGGTGATTCAAACTCTTCTAGCCCATCGTTCTTATTAGTACCATAGGACCAGGACTGCAACAAGAAGCATACTACCAGAGAAGCACTGAAAGGGATCAGGGCAGCCGAAAACCCTGATAATCCTAAGCCAGACAAGGTTTCAGGCAACTCGCTAATAAATCGACCTGATCTACAGTATGATGAGCCTCCTCTCAAAAATTAAAATGAATGGAGGTGGAAAAGATCGGATGAAGATATCGGAAGAACAAATTTCGGCATCTCTGGAAATGTTTTAAGATTAGAATTGCATTCTCAAAACAATTTATTTGATCTAACAAACACGACGTTTACCACTTTCTTTCCTCATGTTCACTAGTTACGTGGGAAGCACGATCTGTCAATCATCGCCAAACATGCAGGAACACAAACCGCCCTAGTTAGGTGTGTGTGCGCAAGGGAAACAATTACAGTTGCAGTGATTGCAAACCTGCAGACATGGATCATCAAGCGGAGGACGCATACAAAATGATCTACAAAACAGCACTCTACCCATCATGCGTCATTCGTGAATGGAACGTTGCTACAGCTGAGGCGCTGGCTATTCGCCTTCTCAGTCCATCCCTTTTCTTCAAAAGTGATTCGATCAGGCACTTTACTTACTCTGGCCTGAACCTGACCCAGCCGATCGAAATGATTGTGGCATTTGACCTATGTAGGTAGACCGGAAATGGAATAGCTGCCAAATACGTCAGAAATACAATACATCGGAACATGTCAGCGCTCAAATTAACATGTCACGTATTTTGCAATAATTGTTAAAGATACGGCCTCACAGATGATCTCATTCACCTAAATAATTCGTCCTTTTATGAAAACCCAAATTGTTGGACACAAAAGCATTCGTTCAGACACTCAGACTTGCCTGACCCAAAGCAGGCAAGGCTACGCATGAGCGCAGTGACGATTCAACTCAATTATCAACACCTACGCAATCTGTTCTTATCCCTACAATAGAACTAAAGACACACCTGCCCGTTCCACATCCTTTTGTTCTCAATAACGAATATCCACTTTAAGAAGCACTAAAAAGCACTACATTACCCTTTCGTTACTTTTACACACAGGTCAGCTGATATGAAGTCGTTATGCAACGGGGGCACATGCTGATTATGTGAAAATAATTCAGGTCACTTCGCCCATCAATCTGGCGTAGGGTTTATATCACTGATGGTTGATGAGCTTCACAACTGGCGGCAAAATTAAGCGGTTTCTAAACAAAGTCACCTCGGCGGCAGGAAAATGCGAATAAAATTAAGCCTATACGGTCGGAACAGAAATAAATACTGTGACCCTCGCTGATGGACTACCGTACGTGACGCTCCTCATAGATTAGGGACGAGCGTTTCGTGTGATTGAGGCGTGAGCAGAAAAGTGAGGAATTACTGGGTAGTTGCATCGACCTGGTTGGTTCGCATCAGCAGTGCGAATCCATCAACCCAGCTGGGGATCGAACCCTGTACCTCACAGATATAACTCGAGCATACTACTCTACTACTCTTTATCGAGCTAAGGTTATTGAAGTTATAAAGCAGTTATTATAATGCTTGTGATGTATCTGTCAAAACTAATACCTTCCAAAGATGAAGCCCAACGTCACATTTTACGTGAGGTTTATCATTTAAATACTTAGCACTCCATTTGCATTGTGCTTTTCACATTTATACGAATTGTGGATCGGGATTTTCCATAAACTACTACATTCTGTTACCATACATCAACCATATATGAATGAAGTCAAAGACATTTTACGATATTGCTAAACGAACCACTTCGAGAGTTATGATTAGTGTTCAGAATGTGGAAGATTTTAGAGGAAACTAATAAATACTATTTGATTGTCAAATTGATGAAATCCATGCAAAAACGTCTGTATCAAGTGCTCGAAGTTAAAGCAAAGCAAACGGGCTACTACGAAATGAAAGTAGAACGCCTGTATCTAGCCCGTGAGTCATTCTTGCAAATGAATTCCCCGGATGTTTTTTCGTGTGTTGTTTCGTTATCCGCTAACTGAGAGGCTAGCAGCCATCGTTGAGATTTCGAATATTTTTGCTTCGTTTTGTCTGTGAAATCAGGAATAGATCCATCTCCGTTTTCAGCTTCATTTTAGTGCTCATCATTTACATACTTTAACTGCTAATGAATAAAGCCATGAAATAAACAGAGGAACGTCCACGAAAAAAGACGTTTTACCTGTGACTACCAAACAGATTTATCGAATTCTTTATTGTTAATAACAGTGAAGAGGTATCTGTTATCGTTCGCTTCGGGGTTTCATTTTATGTGAATTCAAGACGTCAGGATGACCAGAAAAGTATATGTTGTTGCATTTGTAATTTATTATAAACTAACGTTTGATGTATGCTATTGCCATTACTGTGTACATAAAATGGACGTCAATTATTCAATAGTCTTGTAACGTTGTGAAGGGTAGAAGTAACTGAACTCCCCGAGGATGCATAATTGGATCTCTCGTAGTCTCTCTTCAGATAAAACATACCGAGGAATTCTGCTCTTCATTCGATTCCTCCGAGGAATGATTGTCAAATAGAAAGTGATTCAATACCGCTACATGATCAATTTCTTCAGCGATCTCATATCACTTCAAATGTATTTTTGCAGTTGTTTTGTCCATTCTTAGATATGACGCACGCTTAGAATCAACAATACCATTTTAGGTGGTGCAATTGAGTTGCAGTATGCTCACTCTTAGGTTTTTTTGTTTGGGATAAGGATTCATAAGATATACAAATCTCACATTGTTCTCTTTATTCAATTTAGATCTAAATTAAAAGGAAAAACAAGAACGAGAAACAAACGCGGCTTCAGTTGCCTTTGTGCTGAATATGGTAATGTATATGATGCTCGTGAAATAAACAAATGACTATTGAATAGAGTCAGAGAAGTGTCTAAAAATTTCAGCATCGAGCTAAAAGCGAAATTTATGATCACAGTGAACCTCACATGTGATGTGAGACTGGAGTGTACCCGTGACATTTGGTTTCCTCTTTCAATTGTGCTCAAGCGTTTCAACGTTTAACCAAAGAATAAGGAACATAATATTTTACATGTTTACATTAATATTGAAAACGATTTACTATACCGATTTGTTCAACAATAGGCAGATTATTAGCAATGTGTTTGGTGGACATATTACAATAATTAAAACGATTCCCAGACCATATCACCACTTATTAGTTCTTGAACTAATGGACTAAAGCGAAGTAATGTGATCCTAGAGTTTCTATGCACCTCGAGGTTGTTTTTTCGATTCCGGGCCTTAACTCGACAGCCATAATTCGGCAATGCTAACATTGTCAGCTGTACACATCTTCTTAATAAGAATAGATTAAAAAAGGTGAGGCCAAAGGAGTCTCCATCCGTAGGCATGAGGAACTTTGATTTAAACGATGCGTTACTCAATACTTCGATAACATTCAAGTGCGTTGAAGTTGCAAGAGAGACAATAATTTCAGCGGTCGCACACAGTTACGTCTACAGTATGCATGCGTCGTATCTGTGAGGTCACGGTTTTTATAACCTCATTGGGTCGCTGGACTGGTGTTGTTGTTGTGACCCAACTAGGTCAGAACAGTTGGCCAGTGCCTCCCAACTTCTCCGTCGAAATGCCCTATTCAAAGAAATAAGATCCTTCATCCGAAATATGTAATAAACAGTCACGTTTCAACTTTTTCCAAACCAGTCATAACCATGGAAACGATTGCTAAGATGGGTGGAGTGTGATGCTTGCAACAATCACGTATTCCATGACACACGCATGGAATCTGAACAATAGAATGGTTTACTCAAGTGAAGTATTACCTTCGGGTTATACAGAAAAGGGTTTACATTTATATCTTTTTTTTCCGGTTCAAAAGATTAAACGAAAACAAAAAGGAGAAAATTCGTGGGAAACGTTTGAGTTCTAGGTGCACATAGCGGGATCGAAAATAAATATTTCCTTGCAGCACAGTCGCTCTAACGGAGGTGATCCCGTTTAAAAAAAAGTAAACTGTGGCTATCAATTTAAAACAATTCTCAGAGTTCTGGGCTTCATAAATTTGAATGGTTATTCACATGATTAGTGCAGTCAAATACAAATTACTATATATTATACTGATAAACACTAGACTTTGATTTGGTATATTCTAGAGAGCGATGAGATATTTTTCTGTCCAGATGCAATGCACTTTTGTTTAGTTTTAATTCCACCAAATTCAGACTGTCCAATTGCGCAATATTTTTGGTCAGTTTTGACCTTAAGTACATCAGTGAGTGCACCAATGAATATATTACAATATTTTCTGTGAATGCGCAACAAGTAGATGCCGGGAACGTTCTGGATCGCTACAGTTTATTTCACATTGTTTTGACATCCATTATCCGTTTAGACATTTATCGTGGTCAATCTTCAGTCACATTGGATGGGTTGAATCTTTGAAATTCTTATGGAGAGGAAAGGAAGAGATTGATAACTTTGTGATAATAATAACTTCATTGAATTTGTTGCAAGAAGAAAACATACGAAGGAGTGACAAAGTTGCATTGGTGAACTTTGTTATTTGATTGGTGCAAAACGTACTAGAATAGGAGAAGTTGATTTCAGTTCTGACTAAAAGCCATTGAATAGATAAATAAGTCAATTGGATTTCTCAGAGAGAATAAATTGACTCTAGGGATCCTACAAATCTCAGTAATGAGTCCAGTACAACAGCTCTAGCTGAACATGTGATCTATAATACGCTTTGCTGTCGTAGCCAGAATTTTCCTCTTACCATATGCTTAAAGAAGCAATAAGTTCAACAAAAAATAATATAGTATGCTTTACAGGCTTTGATACAAAACACTTCAATCGATTCAGAAAACCCGGGACAATAACAGAGACTTTATTGTTGCAAAGCGACATTTTCTGTTATGCGTAACCTGCTTCATTTATAGAGCGACTGTGTTGATAGCATGAAGGCAAACAGATGGTTTTACGCACGACGGCTAATTAACAGGTAACTGATCGAAATGGTGAAATGGCCAACTGAATGTGGCTGGACAAGAATGTGTTGTTCCAAAAGTATGGGTTTTATAATTTACACTGCGTTGTTAATCATATGGGAATTCAACCCATATGTATTTTTCCCCCTTCCCCGGTCACCTAAATCGATTAGATTATTGCATGAGATTCATGTACGTTGCATGTTGTGAACAATTTGGCACTCTGCGACAAAACACTGGATTTTGCGGCTGAGATGTACAACTACTCTATATGCTGGTTTTACGCGTAAAATGGAGAAATCTAAATGTAGCATCAGGTGCCGAAGTGAATCTGTATTCCAGTGCATTAAATAGCAATTTAATTTTAACTACCATATCAACGCTTTGCATACGTTTGTTTAATTATTATATAAAACATATATTCCATTGATCAATGCACATTTCCATCTTGCAAATCAGCGGATAAATCGAGCACTGCATCTCATTTATCACACATATGTATGTGGTTTGATGGGGTCAGCATGTTGAACTGCTTTGAAAACAGTTCCCAGTAGTTAGTTATCTCCTCCTTTGTTAGTCTCCCACAATTCCCATTTGTGAATCAGTCAGTTGGAACTAAGAGGTACCGTTTTTGAACTCAATGCAGACATTTACAAATTATCACTAGTTTTCAATGTGGGCCAATCTGGATATTTTGTGTTCGGTAAGTGGTAATTTGTGATTGACTGCCTTTTTAAGGATTGCGTTAAACTTGATTTAACAAACCGAAAATATCAGTATCGCTTCGTTTTAAGGTATCTACATACTGTTACCTTTACATGAATTAGCNCTCAGAGTTTAAGAGTTCAAAATAATTTACGGAAATCTCAAAAAATTTCCCAGGAAACACAGAGCTTGATGGCAGGTCGCACTACGGAAACGGTCAGTTTCAGACATCTGCATTCCAGCAGTCATCAGTGGAAATGTGCGCTCCCTGCTTGGCAACATGAC
>UZAN01040958.1:8339-21086 GCA_900618425.1 Echinostoma caproni
ACGCATGTCGTTCATTACATGATCACCTTTAAAGGCGAGTCTGAGGAAGACGCACTTCTTCGGTACTTCGCAGACAAGATCAATTAACTTTAAGCACAGTTCAAAAAAATAATCCCTTAATCTACAGCTGGATGTATATATTGGGCATACGCACTTACAAATATTGTGAATCGTAATGATTTAAACTTTAGCAAAGTTCTTCAATCGGGAAAGGAAAACCGCAAAATGTTGAACATTTTTTCATTCTTATTTCCGGGTTCCGTTGGGTTTCTACCCGGGAGATAGTGCTTTATCTCATGTTGCTAAATTCAACTGCATCAGAAGGAAATATTTTGGGTCATGTGATCATTTCATCAGGTGACTGTGTTGCCTAACACTGAACAGTGATTACGTAGTCAGCTTCCGCTGGTCACATACACTGGTAGCCCCCGGGCTCGGTTTGAACTTCGCGCTTCTCGGACAACTGCTTACAGGATTACCATTACTGATAGCTTACTTTTGTGGACTTCATTAAACTGTCCATTGTACTACAATAATCTGAACTGTTAACTCTGTAACTGCTTAAATGATAGCGTTCCGCTTTTGTTGTTCTGTATCAGGAATCCTTTTCACTTCACTCTATTACACATGAATCGTGGCGAATGCTAAAACTGATTTGACTTGAATGAATAATGAATATGAATGAATAATTTCTTTGTGATGGAAGTCTTTCCCATCAAAAGCCGTCATAATCATAGGCCACTATGATTAACGAGAATTTAGCATCCCGAAAGCGTCTTGAATTCGAAACGGCAAACAATCTGTCTCTGGGCTACGCAAACCTCATTTGCACCTCTGGGAGTTCATTCATGACGAACAAGCCTCAAAGAATCGTGGCAATGATTCTGTATTGAACGTTATGCGTTAGATAGGTCGAATCTCAGTCTGCTCACCGCCAAGGCCGATTTTCAGTGTCTTTATAATGAGTAGTATATGAATGACTGGATAAAATTTCCCAGAAACACACCACCCGTTTCGTGGTCCTTGTCGCTCGTCAGGTATGCGTCTCCAGTAATCTTTTTTCTGGTCATTCGTATGATTGGATTCTCGATGAGAATTAGGCAACGCAAACCAAATTCATTTGTTATGCTTCAAAAGGAAACCCGATTAGCTGAACTCCAACCGTTTACTCATTGCTATTAGGAGGATTGCTCTGCTAGCCGAGTAACGGTTGGCTAATTCAAAAAATGTCGCTTTCAGTCAGTATTAGTAGTATTAGTAGTAGTAATAGTAGTAGTAGAAGTAGTAGTAGTAGTAGTAGCTGTTGTTGTTGTTGCGGTGGTGGTGGTGGTGGTGGTTGTTGTACGAACGGAATTCGGAACACGAACCACGCAATAGGAATTACAGGAACCGAATCTAGGATTGGCTATCACGGACTGGAATACGGAAGAACTGGACCGCAATGTCCCGATCTCGCAATATCCCACGCGAACGAGACGCGAGGAAAAGACCATAAGACTGGCAGCTCGTAGTTCGTTTATTGAAAGAAATAAAAGCGATTAAATGATATGTACAAAAGATCATTGGTTATCTGGGCTTCTACCAATCATATTGCAGTGTTGCTTGCATAATTCTACTTCTGTCTGCTCTGTCTCGGATTGGCTGGCACGATCCACCAATGGCGTGTAACCAAAAGCCGTAACGCGTACGCGCGTCATTGATGTCACCTTTCAAATTCGACTGATCGCAGGTGTCCAGAAACTGTAACGCACCGCTCCAGAGTAGGCGTCATCTCGTAGGCATGGATCACCACAATCCAGTCAAGAGAATCCGGTCCAGTCCGGTCCAGCGGCTCCATTTGGTGGTCCCTATCGCATTCCCGTTTGTTGCGATCCTACTTTTCCTCACGCTCAATCCAGCTTCTTACAGTCGTACTATCCGTAGTAAGGGGTCAAGTCATCTACCACCACCTCTCGTATCTCCTCAGACCTATACATAGCAAGAATCGACTGAAGTCGGTCAGACCTAAGTATAATATGCAAGACTTGATACACCACTGCCACCGATTCGTAATACACGGCAGGAGGTTGATTTCGCGTAACAGGATCTGAGTTTGTGGTGCCACAAACAAAACCCCCTTTGGGGTGTCGAACCAACTCGTGAAAGTGGTCCAGCACAGATGATCTCAGTGCACAAGTAGGACACACTTCTCACAGTAGGTTCTTCCTGGAAGAGGGATTTCCAAAACACCTGCAAGACAGAGAAAATACAAAACAACCATGAGCCTAAAGGTCCAGTGAGACATGGACACGACTCACTCCTAATGTCAAGTGGCGTTGACATACTGAACGTACCTAGCGTTACACTTAGGTTATATTTTTAGTTCCATTAATACATGCGAAACTCACAAAACATGGGAAGACATGAACGGTTATTTTTGTATCCCCTCAAAGGTTGAAATTCAAGCAAACAGGCGCGAGCAATGACGGACTTCACAAGTGCTTTGACTCTATGAAGTTTTATCTTACACAGATGGACAATAGACAGTTCAGATAGTGCTTATACGTGACATCCATGATAGTGTTTCTGAACGAAATGAATTCATTGTTTGGTCAACGCTAAATAGAGAATTAGCTACATCTTTTATTCACAAGATGATAAAAACCAGTCAACACTAATCAGCACGCTTATGAAACAAAGGACATTCAACGGTTAGCGGTCGTCTCGTGGAGCTTACGGAAAGGCCCGTTGGGGTGGTCATAGCCCTCGAAGTAACACCATGCCAGGGATGACATGTTACACTGTCTGGACAACGAACTATAAACCAACAGTGTCAACCAATCAGAAGTCGTACAGTGCAAACAGAAGCTGTGTGACGCCGAGAATACAAGCAGACCATCAGTGCAGACCTGTTCACCCAATGACGTTTCTTTGTACATATTGTCTAACCTAATTGATTTCTCTCAATAAATGAACCAATACTTCTTTGGCCTTCCGAATGCACCTCGGTGTCGGGGAATTTCGACATACGATTACTGTTGCGATTCGTGATTCGCATTTATTCCAATTACTACAGACCTATTCGGTGAACTTCCCCTGAAAAGAGTCGTTTTCACAGCTCAGCGCTCAATGATCCATGATTTATCCGGATAGGACATCTTCAACAATTTGACGACCAATCCGTGGGATACATACATAACGCCTGTGGACGTTGAATTACGCGGAAACAACAACAAACAGTGAGGCTGATTAGTGAAGCATGTTATGGTAATCAGAATCGTATTGAATATCGGAATACGAGAACCATTACTGTAATGCTCAGAACCTGATTGGCTCCAATCCGAACTGCGGACACTAATGAAATACACGAGGAATTAGTAGCAGCAAATTATTATGTTTATTGATAGAATTAGAGCATGTTTTATAGAAAGTAACAGCCCATTTGATTGGTTGAAGGACCGTCGTCTAATTACGTAATCGCTGGCACAGATGTATCACATGTACTAACTCGAATGTCATGTTCGCCTGGTGTACCATTGGTCCAGCTTCCTGAACGGTGATTGGATGACATGAAGCTGAACCTGTTCGTGCCTGGAATGTGGTCATGTAAGTCTGGATCACCACAATAGGGCACTTGACTATTCAGACAAAAATTGGTTTAACATCAAACCGAATTCATTTGTAAGCCACGTTCGAGAGCAGAACCATGCAACTGGAAATGATTGGAACGGCTTTGTAACTGGCTATTTTCAGTCCTTAAGGAATTCTTATTCATTCCTTGAAGCTCTATCTCAGTTAGCTACTTAGTCTGTTCATGCTTCTCTGATGGAAAATATGTGGCCACTGGCACACACCCAAATTTGCGTGTTTTCTGTTAGTGAGTAGAGGAGCTCACATCAAATCTTGGGTCAGAATTGTCTGTTTCACTTTTGTAGTTTTAATTAGAGGAATCACAGTCATTTTTTAAAGGGATATGTGATGGGGCAGTGGAGTCAAGACATTGACAGGTCAGAGACATGAATTGGCCCGGTACTCGCACTATACCACTGGGATTCGTAATAAAGATCACCTACTGAAATGTGGACTTGGTTGGTTGCATAAGTCATTACAAAGCAATACAATAGAAACCTCAGGAGCAGATGGGAAACCACGAGCGGGGCGTCTGATGGTTAGTTGGTTGTTTTTTAGGGCAAAATGCGTAGGAATGAATGAGATGATTAGTATATGCTTCTTGGTTGGCATCCGTATTTACACACTTTTCTAGAACGCGCTGCCGTTAACCCCTTTGGTGCTGAAGTCGCTATTTTTATTGTTGGTCAGAAATCTGCATTGGATGACTCCTCGGTCTACATCATCTCTTTGTTGGATCATCATCACCATCACCACCACTACTACCACCACCACCAACAACAACAATAACAACAACAAACAACGACAACACTCTCTTTCTCCAGAAAAGCCTCGTAAATCTGATTCGCTTTCTCCATGGATTTTTGTAGTAATCGGAATAGTATTGAATTTAGGAATACGAGAACCATTACTGAAATGCTCAGAACCTGATTGGCTCCAACCCGAACTGCGGGCACCAATGAAATACACGAGGAATTGATAGCAGCAAATTGTTATGTTTATTGATTGAANGATTGAATTAGAGCATGTTTTATAGAAGGTAATAGCTCATATGATTGGTTGAAGGGCCGTTGTCCAATTACGTAGCCGTTTGCGCCGACGCATCATATGTACTAACTCGGATGTCATGTTCGCCCAGTGTACCATTGGTCGAGCTTCCTGAACGGTGATTGGATGACATGAAACTGTACCTAGTTGTGCACGGAATGCGGTCACGGAAGTCTGGATCACCATAATTTTCTCCCTATCCCATCTTTGTTTCCATCAGACAGTGAAGCTGAGAGATATCGTACTACCCCATGTAACATTCAAGAATTGTTTTAATCCACTTATCGACCTGTGTCTTTCTAATCGTGCCACTCATCACTGAATTTCTGACCAAAATAATCATCTGGTGACGTTCGTCATGCACTGAGCAAATCAAGTGTGAACTGAAAGTACTGGACAGCTGTTTCGACTCGATTGGGGCTCATCAGCAGTGCGCGAATTCATCAGTCCAACTGGGGATCAAACCCGAGATCTCATACGTGGAAAACAAGCATACTACCAACTCGGTCACCTAGAAACTCATCACACCGTTCATTGATGCCTGTTTGCATCATTGCTTACTGAAGTGGACCGAAGTGGACCGAAGTTGCGTAGACTACAGTGTATCATTGGTGAATTCATGATTTTCACCAGAAAGCATCCGACCTAATTGACGATAGTTCCATGTGTGTGACTGTTCTCGTAGCATTTCCAATGCTAATATTGTCGAATTCAGTAACACTTTTGACTTTAATAATCACGGTTTCAAGCTTAGACTTGCAACACGAATAACCTAGTGCTGCCTGTGGTTAGGGATGACCAGTACTATTCCGTCTCACTGTCTGTACCTCACCTGTCACAAATACATGTGGGACAGATACTCTACAGCTTCTACAATCCCAGTTGTCCCAATATCACTTCAAGATATCCGAGTATCAATCTAAGATGCCCGAGAAACATTTCAACTTGTCACAGCGTCATTTAAAGCTATCTCATTTCCCATTTTCTGGTTAGTGGTGGTTTCGATAATCACCATATTAAGAACTACCGTGATGTTGTTTCCAGCGTAAAACTGAATAGAGAAATAAAGTCTCACATTTCGGTATTCGGCTAATCTCGTTTGACAATAATATTGTTCGAAGCCAGTCGGCAATAATCACTTACATACATTTGTTTAGTGTAGCGAAAGTGTTTTGAATAGGACTACAGGATTTCGGGGTGAAAAATTATCCAATTCAGAGTCCATACTCAGAAAACCACACTTTTGAAAAAAACATTCCAATTTTTAAACCAATTTCTTACAAAATTGCATAACCATCATAAAGTGCATGGTATATTTTGACAATTCTCGTTGCATTACACTCAGTCACCTCTGGGTTGATGAGGTTTTCTTATCCTGTTCCCAATGTATGGTCCAAGTGGTCATTTTGATTGTTCAGTGTTTGTGTGTGTGTTGCTTCTGTGCCGGTAACTCAGCAATGGAGAGTACAATATGCAAACAGGCACACAGATAAGATGTGGGGATCTGGACGACAATCGATCGAGTATGTCCGATTGGTGCCTTATTGCAATCGCTTGCGGTGTACCTCACGATACCAATTATGGCATCATGCGATGGGGACGTAAGCAACGGTTCAGCCGTTGATCGCGCATAATCCATTACTGTCTGCGGGGCATAGTCCGATATGATCTTTCAGGGCAAGGGGCGGAAGAAACACACACCAGCAAATAAAACAACTAATATATATCAAGGGAATTGGGGCGTGTGTGACCGAGGCATAACCATTTCTTTCGGGCTTCAACAGGAGGTTCATATATCTGTGAGGCATTGTGGCCATCTCTGCGGTATTTGTTACACACGTCTCAGCATCATTTCCAGCCTGTCGCGTTGATCTCATTAGCACTGCCAAGCCCATGCAATGTTCAAGCCTCCGAGTGATGTCTATACCTTTTCAATTTAAGATGTCCCTGTATTAATTTGCGATGACATGTTGTTAAGTCGATAGTACGATAGTGCCATTGCACCGTCGTTTCAAATTGTCTTGTACTTTTTGTGATGCTTTTGTTGTCACGTCGACTTCGTCCATGTGGTGAAGGCACACCTGATGTATGGTCGAAGTTGACTGGGCCTGCCCAAGACTCACGGCTGTAAACAAGGTGTGGTTTCTCTCTCGGGGTAGCTGGGCCAGGCCCAGGTCCCTTGTTGCGGCTCCTCTATCCGACCGATCGATAAATGAACCCGATCAGCCCTGTGATCTTCGGGCCGGCATAGGCGGCGGATAAGCACTGAATTCCATGCTGCTTTAGTGTTGGTAGAGAATCGCCACAGGATAATCAGTTGTGGAACGATGCGTCATGTGGACAATTCGGAATGGAAAAAGTTTAAGCGATGACGTCACGGGGCAACGTTTGACTCGTATAAGATACACTGTGGTTATCGTGCAACGAGTACGCACGCATCACGGTACAGCGTCCAGGTAACCAATCGAGAAACGGAATAACCGATCAATCCTGTGGTCTCAATTGGCACCATCCGGACTGGCTGAATGCAAGAAGGCAAAGCAAATAAACCGTATCGTTGTCGATTGGACATTGAAGAATTGACCAATGATTGTTTGTTGCTTGTGCTATATATTTCCATGATTTTCTGAAAAGAACTCACTGTATTCACAGCTCGTCTTGTTTCTACCTCACTGCACTATTCAGTGGGTTTTCAGTCCGATATCGAGTTCGCGCTATTCGATTTCGATTCCTAATCCAAATGCTACACACACGTATTATTTTCCCAAGCGGGTTCGGTAAACGGGTAATCATAATAAAACTTCGAATTCGTCTTAAGCACGGACCACAATATCCACTAATATAGGCCCAAGCAAAACTCTTCTTGGTATTTTCACAACTGGCTGTTTTCGCGTTGAACGATCTTGTTAACTACGGATGAGAAAGAACTCCGAAAGAAAGAAAAGAACAAACGCTATGGAAAAATGTATATTTATTTTATAAAAGTTGTTCAATATGTTTTCCATCCTGCTAATTGCATAGCAAAATACGGCGAAGATAGTTTTCTTCCACCTTCAGAATAGTAGCGGATGTAATAATTTCGCACTGTGAGAATGGTTCAATTTCAGTTTGTACAACCATTACCCATGCACTTTCGTGTGCCGATTTTGGCTGCCCATTTGAATAAACATTAGGAGAAAGACAGGAAAGTTGAATATAGAGCTGAATAGAAAACGGAGAATTTCAGTGAACTAATGCTGCAAAGAAAGTGAGAGGATGCACGAACGCCACTGTTTACGATACTCAGCTATATAAGTCAGTGCCTCAAACCATCGGGTACGATCATCCCGAGGTCCCCATCCAGGGAGCCTAACGGGACCTATGTGACCCAGACTCCTGATCAAGGTTTTCATACTCTTATGCCAGGTCTTAGTTTGACCATCCTTGATCTTTTTGCAACCGCTACCTGCCTCGACAGACATCGCTCACCATGGCAACCTATTTGGTGACATGCATAACACGTGCTCCAACTAACGTGATCTATGGAGATCGACCAGTGGGCGACCATATTTACCTAAAACTCTGTGCCGAACCTCAGCATTGCTCGTCCGACTGCTCCACCAGATTTGCTTCCAATGTTCATTTAGTCCTTCGATTGGTGACTGAAGCGATAGGCGATCGGGGAGTTCTACTTCGAAGGCCAATTTGCAGCAATCGCTAATGTTCTATCGTGGGCATCCCTTGTCGGTGGCATTTTGTGGTTGTTTGCCAGGTGTAAGGATAATTTGGCTCGTAATAAAGCGTGATCCGTATCCACCGGTGTGGACCAGTAAGAACGGCAGTCTTGAATCGACCCTCTCCAGCAGTGACTGATGGCGATGTGGTCGATCTGAGTCCAGTACAGTGAAGAGACTGGCGGTTTTCATCTAAGGCGGTGTCGTTTCTTGGGCGAGAAGTTCGTGTGTGACAGGAACAATCCGTGTTACAATAAAATGTGAAACGACGGAGCAATCGCACTATCAACTATCCACATAGATATCGCTAGGAGGTTGGAACATTGCATGGGCTTGGCAGTGCTAATGAGATCAACGCGACAGGCTTGAAATGATGTTGAGACGGTGTGTTACAAATATCTTTCTGGTTGTAATTTAATTCGGTCAGAAGTGGTGTTGCTGACCGCACCACCATCGATTTCACTAGTCCTGGTTCCGCCGCTTGTCTCGGGGATCTGCATTGGACTGCCCTTCAGTTGCCCCATTCTATCCTGTAGAATTACCAAAACTGTTAATTGCCTTTGCTTTGCTAAGTAGTCATTTTTTTTTAAAAGAATTTATTGTCTAGTGGCCAACAATGCGCACTGGAAAGCAGTTTCATACGGGTCAGAATTTGGTTGCTCTTCTGGGACACGTATTACGAACGTTTATCTTCGGACTGAAAACCCTTGTCTCTGAGCCACATGATCGGCAGTCAGCATTTTGGGGCATGTGGATGCGGACTGAAGATGTTCTTGTTAAATTGCATGGAATTCATAGGCACTGGGGTATTTTGTATTGCTCTTTTACATACATATGCCAGTCATTGGGATTTTATTTAATCCCCCCATTTTGGATATATCTGTGAATTATTTTGTGTGAAATGGTGGTGACCCAGGAATATGTGACCGCATTCCAGGCGCGACCAGATACAGCTTCATGTCATCCAATCACCGTTCAGGAAGCTGGACCAATGGTACACCAGGCGAACATGACATTCGAGTTAGTACATGTGATACATCTGTGCCAGCGATTACGTAATTAGACGACGGTCCTTCAACCAATCAAATGGGCTGTTACTTTCTATAAAACATGCTCTAATTCTATCAATAAACATAATAATTTGCTGCTACTAATTCCGCGTGTATTTCATTGGAGCCAATCAGGTTCTGAGCATTACAGTAACGGTTCTCGGAATCCGATATTCAATACGATTCTGATTACCACAGGTTACCAACCTCATTTGTGTACGAAATAGTGGAGTGGGTAAGTTTGATTATCTCGAAGTCGAGAAATTCTATCATATGATTGCTAGTGCGATTCTTTGGTTCATTTACCATAGTGATTCTTGATCCGTGATTCCTGCCTATTCTGACTACTACAAAAGAACAACAGTCTACAAACAACATTGTTCTGTGAATTCCTATCGAGACAACCATATCTTCGATTTCCAATGGTTTATTTACATTTAGCATTTGCTAAAAGTACAGTCGACCTAATCCAATTACTACCTGTTTAAACTCAATATTCAATGAATTATAGCAACTCAACATAAGTTAGGTATTACTAAATTTAAACTTCCTACCACCTTGCTATCGTACCAATTACGACCGCGAATGTGATCGGTAACCAAGCGGGAACAGTGAACGTACCTCCCTGCATATGCAAGCTGGATTACCGAAAGATGTATGTGTCGCATCTCGTAGTTAACTGGGTGAGGTTATTGCTGAGTAAATACACCTGGTTATGGATTCAAGACGGTTTATAAATGCATTATTCTTTCTAAAGTATCGGTCCTCTTTCTCAGCTGACAATCCGTTCCCAATCTGAACAGCAACCCGTAGGTGTTCGACTGCAATTGCCTCAACTTTCAAGATAATATTGGTCAGGGGAGGGTTTAACTGCAATGGCTGAAGTACGTACTGATCACATATTACGAATCACGTATTAGAAATCACAGGCGCCAAGAAAACACTGAATTACACTGGCACTTGCACGACGGTATCCCACGTAACTGAGACGCAAAGAAAAAACCACAGGAGTAGCGGTTGATTATTTGGAACAAATCATGGGGTTAAGATAACATGTACAAAAGAAGTTCATTGGTCATCCGGGCATCTAGCAATCGCGTGCTCGTATTCCTGGCGTCGTACAGCTTCTGTCCGAGCAGCACGATCTCTGATTGGTCGGGAAATCGACCTATGGTTTGGTGTCTAGAAGCTGCAACGCTTAGATACTTTGCTGGCGTCATCTGGGAAGCTTGACTCATCACAATCGTCCGGAAACTGTAACATGTCGCCCCGTGGCTTGCGTCATCCTGTCATCCACACAACACAGCCGTTTGGAAGTTGATGTGATTCAAAACCGCGAAACAAAGCTTTCCCGATGGCCAATCAGAAACCAGCAATTGGGCTAATCCAGTTATCTGCAAAACTCCGGAGTGCTATGACAAGATTAACAGGAAAATTGATACAATTATCTGTTTTTTTCTACCTAACAATCTTTTTTCACATTATTTCGACCAGGTTCATTTATTTTAACAAACCAGCCCCTACAAACCGTCGTAGCTATTTCCGGGGTCTCCCATAGTTGATCCGTGATTGTTGCGAGTAGTAAAGTTTTACATCCAATGTGGTGATGTGATGACTGACAAATTGTATTGGATGGTTGATTGGTCCTTCTTGGGACGTACCACTTTTTATCGTACACAAACTGGAACATTTCGAGTTAGGGGACGAAACTCTTACCTCTGAACTATACAATCCATTGTCATCTTCAACTGAATTAGACACTATCTTTTACGGTCCGTGCTAATTCACATCGATTTGTACATTTTTGTGTCTCCAAATGCTCCTTGACTATGCAAGATAATGTTAATTCAATTTTACGGGACCACCTGTGTATCCAAGCCACTCTAAATAAAACCAAGGCTTTTCGTATTGTATACACATTTGAATACACAATTTTACTGGATAAATCTATTGTGATAAAAATAATTTCGTTCATCCGACTTTTTATACAATAAAAATGATGCACAACAAGCAATATAAAATGAGTGCAATTAATCACTGAATTCAGGGATGGAGGGGGGATACGATCCACTCTGGAGATGTATTCTTTTTTCAAACTTTCCTTTTGATAATCACTGTGTCATTTCAATAGGCAGAGTTGAGTTCGTTCTAATGAAGATTGAAATGACAAGCGCATCCAGTGTCCAGTTTTGCCAAACCTTGGCCTTGAGTGCCTCGATCATGATCAGCTAGGGGCAGGAAACCAGTGACAGTTTGGTTCCGAAGCTACTACGCTGATTGTGCTAACAAAGATTAGCAATCAACAAATAAGCTCTTGATTGCGCTTTCCAGTAAGTTAAGTTAAGGGTATCGAGTAACCGTTAGATACATCGCTGAAATCAGTCGAGATAGCTCAGTTTCACTTCAACAACAGACAGAGCCGATGAAATAGGGTACAAAATCCAGTCTAAATGGTTGAAGAAGCCCCGAGTTCCTCGGGATATCTTTCTGAAGCCGTCAAAATTCGTGTTTATCCACTGTGCTCATCGTTTGCTAAATGTGACGCATGCATCAAGACAAAACAACATCTAGACTTACACCAATCACTCAGTCGTCAAGATCCATTTAGGAATTCTTGACCGGCTCATAATTTTTGATTCCCAAAAGCTGTTTAAGTTGAATATGTCAAATTGACCCAAAATTTGCATTTGAAATACCTACGAAAAACGCTGTATATGTATGTTTCTACACTGATATCTTTTTTTTTATTAAAGTTGATTTCTATTCGTTGTGGCTCTATTCAATTTAACATTAGTAGTAATAATGATGATAATATCAGTCAGTTCATGCTGAACACCTTGTGGATATGTTAACCGTAACCACGAATCTCAGTACTTCAGTACTTTTAGTATACCAAAGTGACGAACGTGGCCCTCGCGAGTGACAACCGATCTGTCAATGGATGATTATTTGCCACTGCGTCTATAATGTGCACGGAACGTTACGAAATTTCATACGGCGTCATATTCAAACCAGATTAAAGGATACCGTTCCTCGCGTTTCATGTCAGCACAACGTATGCGTGCGTGCGCACATGTATCTATATGGCTCGTTGCTGATTGGTCGAATTTCATAGCCAATGAATAGCAAGCCTAGATGGACGACGCACTGCCATGAACAGCGCACACAACCTCTTATTACCTGCATGCTCCGTGGCCGCACACAAACGCACCAACACACACACACACACACACACACATTTACACATGAGTGGCTAGTTTGTGTGGAATGAGATCGTCTCAAGGACAATGGGGTCTATTATGACTGTACCTGTTCTGAGTGACTTAGTC